>NWBT01000041.1:1550068-1565904 GCA_003386485.1 Colletotrichum lentis | reverse complement strand
ATTAATAGTAATTATCTATAGGAAGGCTAGACCTATAAGAAGGTATAAGGTATCCTCTTTAACTATTATAACCTATAAGGATACTTACTTTAAAAAGACTAGATTATAAGAGATAAGATTAAAGCTACCCTCTAAATTATAGTCTGTAATCTTTCTCTAGTTTATAATATTATAGTTATCTTAATTAGCTAGTAAAGTAATATTAGTTAAAACACTAATCCTATCCTTCTTCCTTAGGCTTATAAGACCCTTTATGTAATTAGGACTTTAGTATATTTTATTCTTTTTCCTCTTTTTGCTAATAACCCTAAGCACTTTATAGGCATAATTATTAATTAGAGAGATAGCATAGTGTACTAGTATAATCCTCTTTAGTCTAGCAGCTAATTAGAAGCTCTCTTTATTAATAACATCCTAGTGTTAAAGACCTTTTACTATAATATTAATACTCTATTCTATATTAAGAACCTAATTAATATATCTACCTACGTTATTAACTTAGTCTAGCAGCCTAGCAGCTAGAAGTGTAGTCTTTATATTCTTAAGTAGTTCTAAATAGCTATCTAATATAGTCTTATATACCTAACTAAGAACCTAATCTAAAGAGATACTCTTTTTACTTCTAAATAAACCTTTAGTAATAAGTTACATACTACCTAGATCTACTAGATTAGCTATAAGTTTTAGTATAAAGGATCCTACCTTTATAACGCTATAAGAGATATCCTTTACCTATTTTTTAAAGAAACCTAAAAACAGTTCTATAAGAAACGTTAACAGCAATCTAGCTCTAAGGCCCCTTTTAGTAATAACTTAGATTTAGATCTTATAGTAACTAGCTCTAAGTATAGAAAAGTTAGTAAGATTAGACCTTAGACTCCTTTAAAGACTAAGCTCCTATTACTACCCCTACTAATTACTCTAGTAAAGCTACTATTAATACTACTTAAACTTAGATCCTAATATATTACTTAATTAATAATATAGGGTACCCTCCTTCTGCTTACTACTAAGAGTGTAGATTACTAGTCTTAGCCTCTTATAACTTTAGCTATAATAGTTCTAATTAATACCCTTCTTATTCCCTTAAGCTACTAATTTCCCCTAATTAACTAATAGTTCTATAATTATAAGCAAACTCTAAGCACCCTTCCTCTAGCCTTTACTAGTACTTTATAAATAAGACTTACTAAGTCTCTCTTAAACATAATAATAAAGGATTTACCTAAGAGAGACTCTATAGATCTTAATAATATAGATATAGATAATATAGAAACAGATAATATAGATATAGAGGGACCTCTATCCTAATCTAAGTATTCCTTACTACCTGCTAATATCTAGCCTTATTAGGAGAAGGTCTAAGTTACGCTTTTTTAGACTAAACTTAACTAGTAGCTTAATAACAAACGTAATTACTAATCCTATACTCTCTAGCATAAGAAGCTCCTTAAGTAACATACTAACCTAAGAAGCTTATAGATTAATAAGTGTTTTAAGGAGGATTAGGTTAACTAATATAATAATCTAATTAATAAGGCTGCTTTCTTAACTCCTCCTTATACGCCTTAGCTTCTACTAAGTAGAGGTTAAGATTAAGATAGATAGGCTTATAATAATACTAAAGATATATAAGAATAAAAGTATACTATAAGGATAGCTAAGGTAAGTAAGATAAGTAAGATAGGTAAGACTAGTAAGACTACTAAGGGATCTAAGAAGGGTAAGGCTTAATTATAGTAGACTATATAATAGATATTTCTTTCTTTAGCACTAATTAGGCGTTTTAGGTAGTTTCTTCCCTTTAGAGAGAAGATAAGAAACTAAGGGATAATTATAATAGGGTGCCTATTAGTGCTAGATTTCTTTAGTTCCTAATTATATAACTAAGAGTCTTAATTAGAGATAGATATTAGACCTTAGCTACTTACTTCTAATTAGGAAGATAATAAATAAACATAACTAATTCTTTTCCTTTAATTTAGAGATAGATCCTTTAGATTAACCTAAAGCCTTTTATTATAATTTACCTTTAACTGTAGTTATATAAGACATATAGGAGTTTCTCTCTTAATTAGTTATAGAAGTAAGTCCTAATTAGAGCCTTTACAGCCCTAATTAAAACAGTTTACTTACGCTAATTAAGAGGTATCTTACGTTAGCTTTAGTAGGTTATAGTAATTATTCCTAGTTACCTTACTGCTCTAGCTATCCTACTTTACTACACCTTTTTAATACTATTAAACTTATAGCTAAGCAGCTAAGGCTCCTAGGACCTAAAGACACTAACTACAGCAGTAGAGGGCGTATAAAGTGCTACCTCCCTTAAAAAGAAGATCTAAGTATATTAAGGTAGCTTACTAACACTAATATATAAAGTAATTAACTTCTAAGCTAAAGGTATTAGTAAGTTAGCTTATAGGCTTACTATTATTAAGGCTAAGAACTATAAGCTTTATATAGGGATAGAGGTACTAAGTAAGCGCTAAAAAGCAAAAAAGACCTAACTACGTCTTAGAGGGTTACTTAATACTACTAAAGTAGAGGCATTATAGGGAGAAAAGGATGTAGTTAATACTAGAGGGGAAAATAACTATTAGAAGGAGGGTTATACAGAAGGTGTTAAACTACACACATAATAATATAGTAATTACAGAAAGTCTAGATATAATGTATAAACCTATAAAGTAGTTTAGGATAGTAATAAGGAAGAGGGTAATAAGTAGTTTTAATTAATTTTATATATTGTAGTTAAATTATATATTAATCTATAATAATAATCCCCTACTACGTTAGATAGAGCAGAGAGTTAAGGATTAAGTTATACTTATAGCCTTCCTAGATTTATATTTATTAGTAGATAAGATATATATCTTAGAGTAAGATAAGCTAGTATAGGTAGCTACTATATAGACTACTTAGGATAATAATAACAGTAAGAGTAAGAATAAGCTAGTATAGGTAATAACAATAGTAAATATTAAGCCTATTTATAAGGATTAGGCTATATAGACTACTTAGACCTAAAGGATAAGAGGGTAAGACTATAGTAGTTAAGAATTAGTATAGAATAGAATAAGATTTAGCATAAAGGAATTATTTATCTTATCTAAGGGAAATCTTATCTAAGGGAGCCTAGAAAACAGTAAGGGCACTGTTATTTTTAAAGAGGGTAATCTGTTATATATATATAACTTAGTATTAGCATACTAGCATAACTATTCCTACCTACAGGTGTTAAATTAAAGGCTATACGTATATAGGGCGCAACCTATACGTATAGGGCGTAGGCCTAGAGATAAGCTTAAGCCTAGCGTAGCTAGCCCTTTGCTAAATACTAGAGGGACTGCTGTAGGCTTCTTCCTAAGCAGTAGGCTCTAGTTATAGCCCTAGGCACCTAGGAATAGGGTTCTTATAGGCCTAAGTCAGGAGCTAGCAGCTAGGCATAATAGTTATAGTTATATATATAAGTAATACATATAATTAACTTATTACTATAACCCTTTAGAATTTAATAATTAAGAGTCTTATATACTTATAATCTAATAATAATAAGCACTATAAAGCTATTTATAAGCTTATAAGATATCTACTAATACTACTAAGACTATTCTTAACAGCCCTCCTAATTAGGTTCTTTAGTTTAACTAGCTTAAAACTAAGGTGAAAACCTATAAGCTTTAGGATGTAATTAACCTATTAATTACTACATGTAACGTATCTAAGATGCTTACTAGGCTGCTTATTAAGCTAGAAAAGCCCTTAATATGTAATTACCTATATGTAGGTATAGTTATAATAACCCTTATAAGCACTATTATAAATACCCCTTTAAATACTACCCTTTTAAGATCTATAAGCGTCTTAGTATATAAGATATACTTACAGACTGCAGCCCTCTAACAGCAGCTACAGCTGCAGCTGCAACCTAAGCTACAGCCCTTACGTAAAGAGCCTAAAGATATAACTCTAGCCCTAGACGTTAGCTATATACTTCTACATATAGTAAACGCCTTATAGTGCGTATTACAGCTAAAGGATCTCTCTTTAGCTAACCTCCTCCAATATAAAGAGCGCTATACGTAGTATAATAATAACCTATATATATAAGAGAGGCGCCTTAAGCGCTATAGTAACCTCTAAGAATAGATACATTAGACTATCTCTACTAACCTTAAGCTCTATTACTATACCTCTAATAATAAGATTAACGCCTAGGTAATTACCCTCTAGGCTTACATAAGAATACACCCTTCTAAGTATAAAGAGAATGTATATATTACGCTAGAAAAGGTCCTCTAAGTAACCTTAAAGCACCTAAGAACTAAGAAGGAAGTTAAGGCCTAACTTATAAAGTAGGAAAAAGCACTCTATAAAGCTGCTGCTAGTAGTATCCTAGAAGCCTAGTTTTTAAGTAACTAGTTTAATTCTTTTATAGCAGCCTTCTAGCAGACCTATCTTATAAGCTAGGTTTATATATACTACTGCATAGAGGTTACTAACACGCTTAATAACTACCTAACGCTAAGATTAGTCCTCTCTAATATCTAAGAGTTCTTATAGTTAGTAGATAAAAGTAAGTATATAAGAAAGGCTAGGTAAGAGGCTTTTAGCCCTACCTATACTAAAATAATAGATAATAATAATAAGAAAGAGAGCTATAGGAACTATAACTATAGTAGATAAGGCTGTAACTACAGAGGGCATAAGAGAAAGAGAGTATTATTAGCTAAGGGGGCTTATACCTCTCTGCCTTTATAAGAGGCTAGTATAACTATAAAGCGTAAGTGCTTAAGTATAAGTATAAGTATAGTAGAGATACTGCTTATAAAGCGTATAACCTTAGATACTACCTATAAGCTCTATATAGGCCCTAATTATAGTATTATGTAGTGCTTCTATACGCTCTCTTACCTAAAGAGAAATAACAGACTGCTTAGTAAAAGTATTAAAAGGCTTATTAAAATACGCCTCTAGACTAATAAGGCTCTTACTAAGAAGCTCTAAGTAGTAAGAATATTAGCTAAAAGCTCTAATTAACTCTATAGTAGGTGCTAAGGTAAGATTTCTATAGCCTTCTTTTACGTTACTAAGAGCTAATATTACTTAGCTAAGTTAGTAATACTTAACTTAGGTAGTAATATCTATATGTTTAATAATACTATATAGTTTAAGACCCTTTATAGCACGCCTATAGATAACTTTATATAGGTAGGCGTATAGTAGCTACCTATTAAGGCGTATAGCACTATAGAGATTAAGCTCTAAGCGTATAGGAATTATATTATTAAGCTTACTTTATATAATGTTACTCTTTATAGGGGTATTACTGCTAACCTTATATCTTTCTTTAAGCTATAGCAGTAAGGGATCTAGTAGGATATAAGCCTAGGTAATAATTACCTATATAAAGCAGATAAGTCCTTTATTACCTATATTAATAAGATTTACAGCTAGTAGGTGTTTAACTATTAGCCCTTTTTGTTAGAAGCTATACTTATAGCTATAGTCCCCCTACTAGCTATTTACGTAGATAAGACGCTACGCCTAAAGCGTAAAAGAAACGCCTTTATAATAGCTACCTATAGGAAGCCTATCCTTAGTAACCTTCTTACCTAGTATTAGCGCCTTAGACACCCTAGCCTAGAGGCGCTTAAGAGGATCTCTAACGTTACTTATAGGGTGTGTATCTAGGGTTTTAATAAGCCTATTATAATAGTTAACTATAAGGCTTATACTCTAAGTAAGGCCTATTATATAGTCTAAAGGAGCCTATAAGAGTTAGTTATCTATATAAAGCCTAGTAACTGCCTTATAGTTAACTTTTATAACCTTAAGGTAGGCTATATAGGTTACTACTCCTATATGCTCTTTTTAGACTATATAATAGGCCTAACTTAGGACTTTTACCTTTAAACCTATAAAATAGATATACTGCTTATAATAATTATAGACTTCCTTACTATACTCAAAGTACACTATAGTTATAAGGTAAAGGTAATTAAGACTAATAATAAGTTAGCTAATAATACTAAGGTTTCTATAAGTCTTAACGTATGTAGTATATATGTTAAGGTAAGCGCCCTAAATACCTAAGCGCAAAACAGCGCTGTAGAGCGTATTACAGCTGTAATTAAGCATAAGGCTAGGTGTATAGCTATTTACATAAAGCTCCTAGACGTCCTTTAGCTTAAGATTTACACCTCTGTAACCTACCTTTATAACTACACACTATAAGCCTCTTACAGCTAGAAGACTCTATACTAGCTGTAGTATAAGCACTTCTAGGGTAAAAATGCTATATAATTTACCTAGCCTAACCTTTTATACTTAAGAGTCTATAGCTGTATAGTATATACACTTACAGTAGACGCTTAGCTTTACTACTAGCGCCTAAAAAGGCTTACCCTATATATATAGATAGGTTATCTTATTAGCTACACTTTAAGTAACTTATACTAGATTTAAAATCCCCTTTATAGTAAAGTATTTATAATAAAAGATATTATCTTTAATAAAAAGCTTATCTTTAATAGTAACCTAAAGGCTCTTACTAAGGATATTTATAAGTTAGACCTTTAAGATATTTAATATATTATTAACTGCCTTATTCTTAAAGGCTAGTATAATATAACTACATTCTATACAGCTAATAAGGAGGCTAATAAGATCTATAAGAACTATAATAAAGCTAAGGGGGCGCCTCTAGGCGCTGCCCTAAGCGCCCTAAGCGTAGTAGAAACGCCTTCTAATAGGCCTACTACCCTAACGCTACATACTAAGTCCTAGTTTAAGCTTATAATACTACTACTAACACCCCTAAGATTAGCATTCTTTACTATACTTACAGCAGCGTTTATAGGGGGGTAAGAAGGATCTTAATAAGCTAATAAAACCCTCTTTCTAACACACTACTAGCAGTTATATATATCTTTTAAGGCTACGTTTCTTACTAAGCGTATATATAATAAGCATTCCTATATATATAACTCTATAAAAAACAAACTAATAGATAGCACTAAAACGCCTAGGTTATAGGCTAGCCCCCTATAAGACCTTACGTAAAGTGTAGACTAATCCCTAGAACGCCCTTATGTAATAGGATTATATAGTCTAGAGCTAGCACTTATAGTAATTCTAGAGGGAGCCTATTATAAAGCTAATACCCTACGTAGCACCTACTAGAAGGAACTCCTACTACTCCCTACGTTACATAGTTAACTCTAATACTATCCCCTTAAAGATACCTTCTATAAAGCTAAGATATTACACCTTAACAGCTATATAACCTTACGCTTATAGTAAGAGGTATCTAAAGCTTCTATATATAGTAATTAGATTCTTAGTTACTATTAGGTCTACACCTATAAGCTTAATAAGTATAGCTACCTTATTAAAGTAAAGGCTAGGCTTATAATATAAGGTAACTAATAGGTAAAAGATAATAGAGATATATACGTTATAACGCTTATAAGTATGTCTTTTTAGATCCTAATAGCTATAGCTACCTACTTTAATTATAAGCTGCTTTAATATAATATAGTAAACATATTTATATATATAGATATTAATAAGGAAATATATATAGAGATACTACCTAGACACTATAAGAAAGGCGTTATCTTATACCTTTAGAAAGCCCTCTATAGGCTACGCTGTTTGCTTATACTTTAGTAAAAGCACTTTAAGAAGGGCCTTATAGCATAGGGCTTTAAATATATAGCTAGAGAGAATTACTACTAGTAGAAAGAAGAGATTACTTTCTTCTTTTATATTAATAATTATATCCTTACCTTCCTAAAGGCCTATAAGCTTATAGTAATAGATAAGCTATATACGCTACAGACTAAATACTACCTTAAAAGTAGTAAGAATCTCTAGTAGTTCCTTAGCCTTAAGGTTATATATAACTATAAAACCTATTACTTATAGCTCTTATAGGCTATATACACTAAGAAGTGTAAGAAACTACTTCTTATACATACTAACGTTATAGATAATAATACTACCTAGTATATACCTATAATAAAGGAAGAGCTACTGCTACATAAAGATAATATACCTCCTATAGAGATTTACTAGTATTAATATAAAGTTAGTACTATCCTTTATGCTGCTATAATAATACGCCTAGATATTACTTTTACTATAAGTAGGCTTATAAGATTTAATTAAAACCCTTTAGATACATACTAGAAAGCTGCTAATAGAGTCCTTTAATACCTCTATAAAACGTAATACCTTTACCTTTACTTTAGCGTTAAGCTAGGCAGTAAAGAGGATACCTTTAAAGTTACCTCTAATATAAGCTTTAGTAATAATACTCTAACCTAAAGGAGCTTATAAGCCTTTATAATAAAGCTTTTTAGAGGCCTTATTACGTAGTAAGCTAATAGATAAGATATAGTTATAACCTTAATAATAGAAGTAGAGCTACTTACGCTTACCTAGGCTGCTAAGGAGGCGCTTTTTATAAGCTAATTAATCTTATAACTTTAGATCTAACTACCTACACAGCATAAAGACCTATCTATATATACGTTAATAAAGGTAACACCTATAAGAATATAAATCTAATGTAATAACTAGCAGATAGTAAAGCTTATTATAAGTAAGATTTTATAGCTATACACTAAGCTCTACTATATAGATATTTATAACTACTAGCTGCACTAAGAATTTACTAACAGCTATATAGACGTTATATATACCTTATTAGCAGAGCTTATAGCAGACAGCTTAATAAAGGCCTTTAAATTAGTAAAGCATAATACTTTCCTTTTTTAGCTTAATATAACTAATAAGAAGGAGGTCCTTAAGGCTAACTACATAAAGAATCTTATAATTAATAAAGCCTACCTATAGGTAGAAATAGCTAAGCCTAACGTATAAGCAGTAGAGAAAATAGTCTTATAAGTATATAAGCTAGTAGGAAAAGCCTTCTTATATATACTAAGCTTATATAATATTAACGCCCTTTCTACAGCCTATAAAGGCTGTAAAGAAGTCTTTCCCTAAGGGGGTATATTAAATTAAAAGCTGTATGCATATAGGGCGTAACCTATACGTATAAGGCGTAAGCCTAGAGATAAGCTTAAGCCTAGCGTAGCTAGCCCTTTGCTAAATACTAGAGGGACTGCTGCAGGCTTCTTCCTAAGCAGTAGGCTCCAGTTGTAGCCCTAGGCACCTAGGAATAGGGTTCTTATAGGCCTAAGTCAGGAGCTGGCAGCTAGGCACAATAGTTACAGTTACACACATAAGCAATACACATAATTAACCTATCACTGCAACCCTTGAGAATTTAACAACAGGGCACTAGCTAGGAATGGGATATCTACGTTACACCATACCATTAGGGGCCTACCCTTACAACCAATTGCCTACAGGCGCTGGACGCAACGCCGTCACTAATTGAACTATAAGCCTCTTTTAAGCAGGCTTTTCTAGAGGGAGTGCGTAAAGAAGTAAGTCAATACAGGTACTCTATACGTTCCAAAACAAAAAAAACCAGAAGATAAAAAAAAAAAAAAACACTTCATTCGTCATCCATCATCTGTCTCAAACCGAAAAACCCCACCACGCAAAATGCAAATGACTCTCTCCATCCACGAAGTGGCCGCCAGCGCCGTGCAGGCCCGCGCCCGCATCCGCGCCCACATCTACCAGACGCCCCTCATCCCCGCGCGCCGCGCCGGCCGGGACCACAACGCCACCGTCCTCTTCAAGGCCGAGAACTTCCAGCTGACCGGCTCCTTCAAGCTCCGCGGCGCCACCGCCAAGATCTCGGCCCAGCAGCCCGCGACCGCCGCCGATGAGAGCAGATGCAGGCTGATCACCGCGTCCTCGGGCAACCACGGCATCGGCGCCGCCTACGCCGCCCGCGCCCTCGGCCGGGACCTGACCGTCGTGCTGCCCGAGACCGTGTTCGCCGCCAAGCTGGACAAGATCCACTCCTACGGCGCCACCGCCATCCTCCACGGCGCCGAGACCGGGCTGGCCGAGCACTACGCCCAGCGGCTCGCGGCCTCCGGCAAGTACACCTACATCTCGCCCTACAACGACCCGCTCATCGTCGCCGGCCAGGGCACCATCGGCCTCGAGATCCTCGAGCAGTGCGGCGCCGCCGCCGCCGCCGCCGTCGACAACGTCTTCATCTCCATGGGCGGCGGCGGCCTCGTCAGCGGCGTCGGCGCCGTCCTCAAGGCCTTCAGCCCGGGGACCAGGGTCTACGGCGTCGCCGCCGCCAACTCCAAGACCCTGGCCGAGTCCATCGTCGCCGGGAGGGTCCTCGAGACGGAGCACCGACCCACCCTGGCCGAGGCCGTGGCCGGCGGCATGGACGAGGACTCCATCACCCTTCCATTGGCGACCGCCGTCGTCGACCGCGTCGTCGAGTGCGACGAGGAGGAGATCGCCGCCGCCATGAGGAAGATGGCGTTCGAGGAGAACATGATCGTGGAGGGGTCTGCCGCTCTGGCTCTGGCGGCCTTTGACAAGGTTGCCGGGGAAGTGGCGGGCCAAACAAGCGTCATCCTCCTGTGTGGAGGCAATGTAGATCAGGGCGTCGTCAAGAAAGTCATCTACGGTCTGTAAAAAGGTAAATGTTAGTTACAAATCTGGGGTGTAACGGACCGGCTTGCCGAAATGCTGGGTCAAAATTCAGCTGGATCAGGGCTCATTGTGTGCGAAAAAGAAAAAAAAAAAGCTCATTTCGAGTGGGAGAGCAGCGCAGACGACGACACAGAAGACGCTGCTGGAAAAATGTGTTGGAAATGGTGTAAATATGAACATATTTACAATTGGCAGATCGTGTACNCCCCCCCCCCCCCCCCGAGTCAACCATGTTTAGACAATGAGAGACTTGACGAAATATGGAGACAATCTACCAACTCCAAAACACCATGCCAAATTCGAAATTCGCCTCTTACATCCACATCATGTTCCGGCTCTGCCTCCGGTTCTGCTGCCACAGCGGCCTCTCATCCGCCACGTCAGACTGCTGCCCGGAAGACGCCGCCCCGGCGCCGGTGCCGTAGGGATTCGCGCTGCTGTTGCCTCCGGAGCTGACGGCGCGGTGATCGTCGCGTCCGGCGGGGGTGACGGCGTCGTTGTACCCTCGCGAGAACTCTTCCATCTCGCTCTGGTGAGCGAGCGGCATATCTTCGTAAGTAGACCGGGACGCGCCCGATGCGGAGGCTCCGCTGGCGGGGTTGTAGCCCCCGGGAGTGGAGGACGACGGCGTGTTGGCTGACCTGCCTCCCGAGATGGAGGTGGTCGTGCCATGAGCGCCGGGCATTATGGCCGGATGGCCATAGCCTGCCTGGTCAAACATGACCTCGCCGCCCGGCACGGGAGTGAAGTCCTTCGGGTTGGTTTGCGGGCTAGGTTGTTGATTTAGCATCCGTTGCCCATGATATGCATGCACCACCACAGGGTCAGACTTACATGTACGAGGTTCCCTTGCCAGGGCCAGGTCCGCGACGCCGGTTTCCACGCTTGCGCTTGAGCATCCAGAGAGCCACCGAGACAATGGCGACAAAGATGGCAGCACCGGCAATGGCTCCGCCAATAACGGCGCCATGGTGTCGGAGTGCTGCCTCAGCCGCGCCTGGCGGCGGGGCAGCGGCGCTGGAGGTCGGTGGTTGAGACTGGGTGGTCGTCGCTGACGTCGTGGTCGAAGTCGAGGACCGTGATGCGGTTGTCGATGATGTCGAGCTCGTTGTGGAGCTCGTCGAGGACGAGGTGGATGAGCTGCTGCTGCTGGAGGAGGAGGAGGAGGAGGAGGAGGAGGAGGAGCTCGTCGACGACGTCGCCTCTAACGTCACGAGACCCGAGACGCGAGTGATGACAACCGTCGTGCTAACTCCCGAAGCAGTGGCGAACACAGAGGTGCCCTGGCTTGCCGTGCCGCATCCATACTGGTAGGCGCCGCCCTCGTAGGCATTGCGGTAACATACGTTGTCTCCCTGACATGTGAAGATGTACGGATCCGATACCGTCTGGGTGGGGCTGTTGTTGTCGACGCAGCTGGTGTACACGCCCGTCGTGCAGGCGGCCCCGTTCGGGCAGCAGCCGACGGCAGAGGCGGAAGCGTCCATGGCGCAATGAGACCCGGCGGAGCATGTCGCGGGAAGGTTCGGGTCACCGCCGAGGTAGCCGCAGACGGTGTTGGTACTGCTGTCGTCCTGCCTCCTCATCATGCCGAGCCATGGCGCCGGCGTGGCCAGCGGCCAGTTTCTCACGTCTAGCGTGCGTAGGGCGATATGTTCTTGTGTCTGGCGAGGAAAGGCGCCAGCCTCGGCAAGATTGAGGACATTGCTGAGGAGCAGAACCGCCGATGTGGGTGACGAACGCCGACTGAACAACATTTTAAAGCTGGGGCTGCTTGCCCACTTTCACTCCCTGTCCGACCCCCTCGTCTGCTTTCGATCTGTTGACTTAACAGGTCGGTGATGTTGTTGTTGGTTAAGGTGAAGTACGCTGCCCGCCGGGCATCTACCAGATCAAGAATGGTCCAGAGAACAGAATGAGACAGCAAGAGAAAGAGAGGCGGGAGACGAGCGGAATAAGGGATTAGGATAAGCAAAAGGAAAGTGAGGAGGAGATAAAACTGATCCGAACTGAGAATTGGGCAATGGGGGTGTAATTTAGATCAGAACAGGGACCATGTGGAGGGGCACATCCTCCGCCGGGCCCCCGGGGGGTGCGACGCCAACAAGGCTGACGCTGATTGGGGAGCTGCGTTTCAAAGATCCTTCGATCGTAAGCATGCGCTTTTTGGGCAACCTCCAGAGAAAGGGCCCCCCGACATGCAGAAGGGGAAAAGCATTGCTCTACCGCCGTATCACGGCTGCAGGTTTGCGCCGCTCGGGGCGTTTCCGGAGGGGGTTCTGGAGATCTCCTGGGATCGCTGGAGTCTGGAGACAATGTTGCCGTGGACCGTGGCGATGAGGCAAACCCGCCCGAGACCAGTCCGTGCGGATCCGAGAACCTAGGAGTAGGGAATAGGCAGCCGCATGGCGAACAGCTTGGGAGCCGTTGCCGGTCAGTGAGAGCGCCTAGCGTAAACGGGCTACGTCAAAGAAGACAAGCGGGCAGTCGAGAGAGACAGCATTATGGAAGCTTTTCCATCCCTCTCACGGCCCATATGCCAGCTGGCCACACGCCTCGACTAACCAGTTCCAAGGCTGGCCCTGACGGCACGATTGAGACATGACGAGAAGCCAGCTGGGAACGGGCTCGCGATGGTCAGACGGAGTGATGGTGCCGTTTGCTGCCTTGGCTGGGTTGACCGCGAGGCTTCTGCGCGTGACTCTCGCCCCCTCTGCACAAGCTGATACAGGCACAAGGCAGGTTCCGACCCAAAGTTGCCCAAGCTAGGTAGGTTCCTGGTGTCCTCGGTACGGATGCTTTTCTGGTAAGCGACACCCCTTTCGCCGCGGTCCACGGGGATTGTTGGCCTGTTTGTCTTGAGGGCGCTCTTGGCTTCTGCTTCTACTTGGTTAGGGGGGCCAACATGTCAGAAACTGCCACTGACTGGCACGTTGGTTTGGGTCCGGATCAACAAGGATAAGGGCCGAATGTGGGAGGGTCCGAAGACAGTCGTTCGATGGGGGGATATTGGAGGGGTTTGGGGCTCCAACGGGTGGATAGGTTCGGCAGGAAGAGAGAGATAGAGTAGTGTGTAGTGTACCTATGTGAGAGAGACAAGGGGGGAACACACTGGGCGAGGCGTAGTCGTCCTCGCTTGTTGGTGCTACCTCCACCAAGCCCGATCCTTCGGACATTACGTGATAAGTTTGCACAGTCTTCACATGCTACTGACCACGTCTCTATGTACACAGCGGCACAGTGTGTGTCCATGGCCTGCTAGCGGCAGTCGGGCATCTTTTTTTAACCCGGCGCTAACAGTTGATTCCCGGCCCGGGTGGGTCCCCGAGGCGATGCCCCAGGGGCCCGTCCAGGCAGTCAACTGTCAAGCAGCGTGAGGTACGTGAACCTAGGATTCTCATCCCGACCTGCGATGAACATGTCACCTTTGCTCCAATTGCCCACCTACCACACTACTCGACTCCCCAGTTGTCTCTTCTCGACAATAGGAATCGGCATGCCGGGTCCAACGCATGCATGTCTCTGGAAAAAAGCAACGCCATGTCGTTTCATGATGAGCCGTCGAATAGCCCGATTGGATCGATGCAGGTGAGACTAAAGGTCTTGCCCTCGGACGTGACACGGATCCATCTCGACTGACAAAACACCCAAGCTGCGCTCTAAGGATACTTCATGATGATTGACGGCACATCACCGAAGATCCCACGTCGGCGGCGACATGTCCATCCTCTACGCCTGCCCCCCCTCCCTCCCCGCGGCGCCGGCCCTGTCAGCGCTGTCACGCTGGATCCGTCGCCGGCGATCTCTCTTCCATGGTGACATACTCGCCGTCGTCAACACTCCGTCCCTGCTTTCCTCTCGTTCTTTCGCGGCCTTCTTGGCCAGCTTCGACCCGCGCTTGGCGGCCTTCCGATCGAGCTTTTGCCTGTTTCTTCTCTGTCCTCGATGGCCGAGGAAACTCGCTATTCTCTCCCCCTCGGCAAAATGCCCGGGTGCACGGCGTTGAGGAGCACGAGCGCAAGCACCGTGGGCAGTGCGTCGAGCCCGAACGCCTGCTTCTCGTCGGTTAGGATGGGGGTTGTCAAAGTCCGCTCCGGGCCCGAACTCGACCAACCGAAAGATGATCCGGATCTCCGTCAAACGTCAGCTCGGTCCCGTTCATCTCTTCTCCTCGGAGTCCTGCCTGTCATACGTTTCTCACACCACGCAGATACGACAAGAGAAAGAAGAAGGAAATAAGCTGGAAAAAGAATTGAAACCCCCTCCCCCCCCCTCTTACCACGATAAGAACCAAGACCACATACACCACCCATACCATGACCTTGATCCGTCTCACGTCGAGGCCGAACCTCTGCGCCCGCCGCATCTTTACATAGAAGCGACCCATCAGCCCGCAGAAGACGACGACGAAGCCAAGCTGCAGCCCGCAGCCGCTCATGTACACATGCTTGCCAATCCGCAGGATGAGGTAGTCCGGAGAGACGTCCGTGCTGGACGTCATCGCACCCATGGGTATCACCCAGCACAATCTCTGTGGTGGTGTCAACGGGACTCAGTATGGCGAGTAATTGATTGCAGCGTGCTTTTTCCATGAACGACGGTTTGTGTAACGTGTGCGACCAGCGATTGCCCGAAGATGACCGCAAAGGCCATGATCCCTTCGAAGCTAGGATCAAAGGGATCATACGAGTTGCACGCGTCGATGGGGCACACTACCGTATTGACCCGGAACCGCTGTCGTGCATGACGGTCGCGCTTGCGACTGAGGCGGTGTTGGACGTTGGCGTCGAGGGGTGTTGAAGGGCCCTCGTTATTTGGGCGTTCGGTGTTGAGGTTGTCGCCTCGTTTCGCCCGAATTCTCGTCTGAAGTGGCTGGCATTTTATTCGGTTCCCGACGAAGACGCTCTCCGATGTGCCGGGCCCAACATCACGAACGCAGAGTGAGGCTCGGCCCTGTAGTATTCGTGGTCTTGCAGGCTGTCAGGGTACCCGCCGCGTCACCGAGCTTAGCCCCCGAATTCTTCGAGAACCAGCACAAGTCAGGCCACACGCATTGGACCGGTCTCCATAGTCCTGATTGAACCGGGCGGAAAACCACAGTTCTTTCGCAAAGTCCAGTCAGCCCCATGGTCACTGGTCAGAGCCATATCGCGGAATGAGGCTCGTTGATGCATCGCGACGCGTCTCGACCTGTACTTGCGTCGGCTCTGGGGCTGATGGGGGGG
>NWBT01000041.1:1469004-1550028 GCA_003386485.1 Colletotrichum lentis | reverse complement strand
TCACATTAAGGACAAGACGTGTCTGAGGTCTCACAAACTGGACCACGAATAGGGCATACAAAGACGAAAACAAGTGTTTCCTGTGGATACTAGACGTGCTTACTTGTCTACTTGATGTGCTTTGCTGCGAGCTGCGACTGGATGATGGAGTGCTTGTTTTAGCAATGTGAGGTGACAAATGCCACAGAAGTGTGATTCCTCCCTCAAGTATCCGTAGGCTAAGCTAAGCCCAAAGCAAAGAGCGATGCAAGAGGACCACCGAGATTTCTAGGTGGGTGACATCGAGTTCCATTCGGCCGCGAAAAAAAATCTCATATTGTCTTCTTCATGGCGGTGAAGGGATACACAGTGGATGTCGTGCAGGACCTGTCATCAGCGTACGCTGTACGATAAGATTTACGATAAGCCTGATTCAAGCGGGTGGGATCTGCGACCGACAGAGACGACACACGGGCCAATAGCAATCAGTTGATCCGCCCCCGCAGCGGCCGCCCCGCTGAAGTCCCCGTTTCCAGTAGAAACGGGGACCCACTTTACCCCTGTTCGACAGCAGCAGCAGCAGCAGGAGCGGCATCGTCCTCAGGGTCCTTAGGCTCGGCATCCCTCTTTTTCTGTTTACAACCTCTGCCGCCCGTAGACGAGAGGAGCGTTGTTCCGTGTACCGAGTTTTCTGTGTGCCGTCTGCAAGTGATCGCATCACGCAGCTTACCATCGCCAACTTGCTGACCACCCCCCCCCTCCAGAGCTTTGGAGCACCTCCGTCGGCTCCTGACACATTGGCCAATCCCGGACGAGTCTGCTGCATAGACCGACCCAAGCACCGCCGAAAATGCCCATCCGCGTCAGGTCCAAGAAGCCGCCCAAGTCCCGGGACCTGAGCCCCGTGTCTTTGCACTTCGACACCTTTGAGCTGCCCGAAATCGAAACGGACGACGTTTTCCGAGACGTCGTGAAGAAGCTCTCCGTGTAAGTTGCGCAGACGCCCCCCNGCCAGCAGCAGTACGCATCGAGACCGGTTCACTGACGGCCCCGTCCAGATACTTTGTCGATGTCATCGTGCTGCCCAGCACCTTTGAGCAGCTGCGCACGACTGCGGCCGGGGAGCCGTTGCGAGTCTTGGTCGACCACCTCAATGCCACTTGCACCAATCCCGCCATTGTGAACGCCCTGCTGTGAGTTGTTCCATGGTGGATGGCCGCCTCCCGCCGCCCCGAGCCATCTCACGAGACGAGAAGCTTTCTGACAAGGACTCGCAGCGCCCTCAAATGGCACTATGCCGTGGACGAGTCCGAGTCCAACAAGGGTCTCTGCGAAGCTCGTGCCAGCGCCTGCGAGATTGTCGCCTGGCGCTTCCTCACCCGCCTGTCGGAGCGTGAGGCCGTCGACTACTGCCTCTACGAGATCCCTGATGCCAAGGAGCCGCCGACGCCGCCGCCGCCCAACGCCGACATCGAGAGCAACGAGAACTCCCCGTTGCTGTCCGGCGGCAGCTGGTCCAACCGCAGCAGCCGCCGCGCCTCCATCCGCCCCGGGAGCAGCGCCAAGCGCTACCAGCTCTTGTCGTCCCTCTCGAGGCTGACCATGAGCATGCACGCCGACCAGGACGACGACGACGACGACGACCCGACCTCGCCCTTCACCAACCTCAACGCCCTCGAGATCGCCGCCGTCGCCGACGCCAAGCGCTTCCTCAGCCAGCACGTCGTCCAGAAGATCGTCACCGGCATCTGGAACGGCGACATCATCTTCTGGGACAGCCTCTCGGTCCACGCCGAGAAGAAGCCCCGCTTCTACAACGCCCACACCACCGACATCTTCTCGCGCCTGAGGGTCCCCAAGTACCTCAAGGCCTGGGAGGCCTTCTTCTTCTTCGTCTTCCTGTGCCTGTACTACTCCGTCCTGGTCGAGCAGAACACGGAGCGCATCACCCACAACGAGGTCGTTCTCTACGTTTGGCTGGCCGCGTTCCTGTACGACGAGCTCAGCGAGTGGGCCGACGCCGGCACCATCTTCTACGCAACGGATGTGTGGAACCTATTCGATATGATCATGATAGGCATCGGCATCACCTTCGCCGTCCTGAGTAAGTTGGGCCGCCTGCTTCTTTTTCCCTTTTTTCCTCCCCCGCATCGACGACCCCTTGACTGACTGATACGCCGCGCAGGGGTAATCGGCATTGCAAACCACGACATGAAGATGACGGACACGGCCTTCAACGTCTTCGCGCTCGAGGCCCTCTTCATGGTGCCGCGCGTCTTCTCCCTCCTCAGCCTGTCGCCGTACTGGGGCACGCTGATCCCGTGCCTCAAGGAGATGGGCAAGGACTTTGTCAAGTTCATGGTCCTCGTCGTCATCATCTACCTCGGCTTCCTCACGACCTTTTCCCTCATCGGCCAGGACGCCTACACCTTCAGCCACATGACCATGATCCTCACAAAGATCTTCTTCGGCTCCACGTACGTCGGCATCGAGATCATGGACGACATCGACAAGGTCTTTGGCCCGCCCCTCATGATCATCTTCATCATCCTCTCGTCCTTCCTGCTGATGGGTTCCCTGACGGGTATGCTGTCCAACTCCTTCTCCCGGGTCATCACGCACGCCCGCGAGGAGTACCTCTACGTCTACAGCGTCTACGTGCTCGAGGCCTCGACTAGCAACCGGCTCACGCACTTCTACCCGCCCTTCAACTTGATCGCCCTCGTCATCTTCCGGCCCCTGCGTCTCTTCCTCCCCTCGGACAACAAGTTCCGCCACAGCCGCATCGTCCTCCTCAAGGCCACCCACCTGCCCATCGTCGGCATCATCCAGCTGTACGAGAACATCCGCCGCCGCGTCATGCCCGACGAGTACGCCGGCTTCAAGGGGCCGCGCGGCGCCACGGGGGCCACGAAGCAGCGCTCCCGCGGTGCTTTCCAGGCCAACCGCCCGACCTCCGGCTACCGTCCCGGCAGGTCCCCTCGTCCCGAGGAGCACCACGCCTCGCACCTCTCGTCGCGTCCCCAGGCCCGCGCCGCCGAGGCCGACGACATGGACGCGCCCTCCGTCGTCGAAGTGCGCATCTCGGAGCTCAACGACAAGATCGACAAGCTCACCGCGCTTGTCGAGGCTCTCCAGCAACAGCCCGGCTCCTCCCCCTCCCCCTCTTCCTCCTCTTGAAGCCCGCCCTCTCCCCCTTCCCTCATGACAGTCTCAAGACCGAGAGGTAGGTCACTCCTACTACACCTGGCTCCATCTTTGGGGTTGATGTCGGGACATTACATGTGTTGGCGTCCGTGTCCATCTTGAGAGAACTCCTGTTGGCCTATGTTTTTTATATATATCTGCATTGCCCGGCGCGTTTGGCTTTGGGCCCGGCGTGCATGTGCGTCTTGTGTGTCTGTCTGGATCGAGATTTGAATGTGTGAATGGGTTGTCGACTCTGGTGTGTTCTTTTGATATGATATTAGTTTTTTTTTTTTTCTGGCTTTGTGTGCATTTATGCCTGCCTATGCCGGTTGAGACGACAAGTGTGTGAGATTGGATGTGTCAGCCGGGCCTTTTCCGACAACTGTTTTCCATTTCTCGTGATCATACTTTTTGGTGGAAGGGGTTTTGGGCAGTTGAACTGCCACCTCAGCAAGCAGCTCGGTAATGTCGATTGATATGAGCTTGGAACGGCTTCGTCAGACTGTACGTAGCGAGAATCAAATTTGGCCTCGCAAGACATTTTTCCCCCACCGTGACTCCCACCCACCCGCTCGCCGCCTTCTGTTTGCTCACAGGCATTCGGAAACGATGTCGGTAGGCGCCCGTAGAGCTCGGCCAGTTGCGCCCGCGTTGGCCGCCAACCCCGACCCCGAAACGCCAATGACGACGAGCGGGCGGGCGGGCAATGTCAAAATAACAAGAAAAGAGGCGGGAAAACCCGAAACACTGGATGTCGCTGAACCACCACCCCATCGGCTTCTGCCAAAAGGCAAAAGAACCAGGACGCTCTCGCAGCCAGGTGTTGATGTGACAAGAGTGGGATTCGAACCCACGCCAATTACTTGACTAGCACCTGAAGCTAGCGCCTTAGACCGCTCGGCCATCTTGCCTGAAGATTGTTGAAGAACGCCTCCTTGATGATGCACTATGTTGCGCGAGCTAGTGGGGACGCGCGGAATGGGGCCGATGTGTAGGGTATGGTAGGTATTGGCATGCGCAATGTAGCGCTATTCCTATCATGGCTCACTTGAGCGCTAGATTTCATGGTATTTATTAAGGTGTTACAGCAGGCAGTAACTACTAGTTAGGTTTGTGAGAAAAAAGGGTGTTCTTTTGCAAAATACTTAGGCTGTTAGTTAGAGCCTATAAGCCCCCTGTAATCCATTCTAACCTTTCTATAAAGGCTAGGTAAGATATGTAGTGTATAAGCCTTCTATATCCTTCCATACATAGTAGGTAATAAGAATAAGGGTCTTATTTGTATAGACAAACACCCTTTGACTCTGTTGTCCTTAACACCAGACGGGTGGGGGAGTGTCTAGGAGCTGCTGGTTTAAGTCTGTATTAACAACGCAGCCTAATAACCAACCCTTAAAAACTCCAGTGCTGAATAACTCCATACATCACAAAAAAAGCTGAAGCACAGCATCTTCTCATTTGTATTGTAATCCATTGTGTCTAGCATTGTTTGACACCACGCGTGCATAGCCATGTCCATCTATCATCCATTCCGCACGCTGCTCGGCCTCTCAACCCAAAGTTGTGAGCCCGAGGCTATCCGCTCCTCCTCTTCTGTCCCCATCATCTTCTAAAGAGTTTCTATCTACAAAGTTCGTTCCATTCGTTTGCCCATTCCGACGTGCCTACCCCATTTTGTGTGTTTGGGCTTCATCGCCATGCCAGGAACATTCCCAGCTAAACATCAGGACGCTATATATACCTCATGAAGAGGCGGACGAGAGAGCAATTGCGCGCGCCCATTAAAAGTAATATTGCTTCCTCAACGTCCTCAGCCGCGCAGAGTTCGGCGGCAATTGCGGCTGAACCATGCTCGTCGTCGACGGCGTCGCCGAAGATCCCCGACCGCTCGGCTCGGCCGCTGCGCTTTCCTACTGGCCCGCTGCGCTAGCGAGCTCGTTGAGTTTGCCCTGTTCCTCCTCGGTGAGCATGCCGTACCACTCCTGGAAATTGGCCACGTTCTCGCGCGCCGCGCGCATGAAGAACTCTGTCAGATAGGCCTGCGTTTCGTCGTCGCGCTGGCGGGCGCCGGATCCCTCAATCAAGGACATCAGGTCCGCCTTGGTGCCGCCCAGGCTGAGGTCGAGCGTATCGGGTTCATCCTCCCAACCATCGTCCTCGTTCTCTTCGTCGGCAAACTCGGCCGAGGCCGCCAATGCCGCGGCGCTGGCGGCGGCGTTGGCACCCGAGGCGGAGAGGAGCTCTTCGATCAGGACCTTGAGGATCTTAAGGGAGGCAGGGATGACGGTGTATTGGTCGGGGCCTGCTCGTTAGGTCAGTGTCCAAGTGAGTTTAGCCGCCGATGGGGACTCACTGGCTTTGGCGCGTGAGCGCGTCATGATTCTGCCATCGTTGCTGCTGTTGACGATCAAGTCGCCCTTGACCATGGTCTGGGCAAGACGGGGGTCGTTGAGAGAGTAAAGCTTGGATAGAGCAATGACGCTGCAAAGATCAGTCCCATCCACGTAACATTGCACAAGGACACGCCACTCACTTCTGACGAATCTCGTCGTAGCCGGCGAAGCTGACAGAGTTTTCGAGCCACTTGCTCATCACGACCTGCAGGCCCGTGTTGTTGTGAATCTGGATCTGGCTTAGGAACTCAACAACGTCGCTGGCGCCAACCAGAGACAGGCGGGCAAAGACAAGTATCAGAGACTGAATGAACGGGGCAGCCTCGGCAGATGCGAGTCTGGTGGCAACAGCCTGCAGCAGCTGGGGCAAGAAAGGGCCGAGACGCTCTTGGCCGGCCTTCTCGACGAGCTCTGCCGCGAGACCACCAACTTCAGACGCAGAGTTATCCTCGACAGAGGGGCCCAGCAGACGGTCGATAATGTGGAGGCAAACCTCTAGGCCCGACCGACCGCTCTCGTCATGCCAACCAAAGACCTGGTGATGGTCGTGCATCAGAAGATACTTGACAGACTCGGCACCGGGGCGGAGAACCTCGCCCTCGTTCGACTCCATCAGGAGGCGGTTCAACTTGGGAAGCGTGGCGGCGACGAAGCCAGCCGGCAAGGGTTCCGAGCCGTGCTCGACAAGGGCGGTAAGCAGCTCGGTGGCGACAGTTACGAGCGGATCGTCCTGGGTGACGTTGGCCGTGTTGAAAGCCGCCGTCAACGTGGGTAAGATCTTGGCGCAGAGAGCAGTGTAGGAAGCCGTGTCGGAGAGGGTGCGCACAATCTCCTCAAAGGCCTCGCAAATAAGCATGGTGGCCTGGAAATTGGACGCGCCGAGCTTGGCGACCAGAAAAAGGAGGTCAACTGAGGGAACGTCCTGGGAAAGCACGATTCTGGTGTCCATGTTGATGGCGGCACGCAAAGACTCGGCAAGAGTGACGAGAAGCTCGTCGGCGTCCTCCATCTCCTCGGGGTCCTTGTTCTGCATGTACTGGGCGATAGCGTTGATGATGGGAACCTGGCGATCTGCCGTCACTCTGCCAGAGCGGATGAAGCCATCGACGGCCTTGATGCAGGCCACCTGGACGACCTCGGACTCCTCGGAGGTGATGCATTGAATGATGCGGTCGAGAAGAGCAGGCGGGGTCTGGGAGCCTCTGGCCAGGGTGCCCCCAACGAGATAACCGCGGGCCCTCAGCAGAGGCTGCTCGTTCTGATTGACGGCGTAGTCGACAAGTCCGAGGTAGGCCTCGGAGAGGGCCTCGGGGATAGGCTTCTCCATGTCCTGGAAGTCGCTCAGGAGCATGTTGAATAGGTAGAGGGACGCCTCCTGGCTTCTCCACGAGGAGCCGTCGCCTGGGAAGAGAGTCTTTGTGTAGCCAAAGAGTCCCTCGACGGCCTTCTCGCTGTACCACTCGCCGAGCTTGATGAGAAGGTCGCCAGAGGCGGTGCGGGCGGTGTAGTTGGCGGTAACGGAGGTCTCCTCGGCAAGGTAGAGGGAGCAGTCAATGTCCCACAACTCCTCCTCTTCGCGGCTGATACGGGAGTAGCCGACCACCATCTTCATGACGTCAACCATCCAAGGGGTCTCCTCCGCCGAGGCGTGGGCGGCCAGCTGGGCCTCGAGCTCGGCCTGGACGGGCGGGGCACGGAAGCATTGGTTCAGGAAATCCAGCTCCTCGAGGATCAAGAAATCCAGCGTGTAGGGCAGGTTGTCGGCGTCTTCGAGGCGGCCCTGGGCCTCGTGGCCAATGTAGAGGTCCTCGTGGGGCTTCTGCAGCAACGACAGTTCTTCCCAGACGGCCGTGAAGAGGCTGGTGCTGTGCGGCAGCAGAAGGTGGGGGAAGACGGCCTTGACCTTGAGAAGGGTCTTGACGACTTGCAACTTCATGGCGACGATGGAGTTCCAGGTCTCGGGCTGGCCGTGGGTGAGTTCGGCAGGTGCCTCGGGCAGGCGGGACTTGAGAACCTGGGCGAAGAAGGGGTTCCAGTCCTTGAGAGCTTCCTCGGCGAAGCCCTTGACCTCCTTCATGTGGTCCTCCTTGACAATATCCATGAGGTCGAAGCACGATCGGAAGACGGAGATGGCGAGGGCGCGCAGGTTGGGCTTCCGGCCTTCGTTTAGGGCGACTTCGGTCACGGCCTTGACAATATCACGCGCCATGGTGAAGAACTGGTCCTCGCTCAGGCTCTCATCGATAATGTCGCCCAGAACTCGGAGGGCGCCGTGGAGTTGCACATCGGTGCTCGTGGGGATGACACCCAGGACGGTGGGCAGGAGGCTTGGCCATCGTTCGGGAAAGTCGGCCGACGCGATCTTGCCGATCACGTAGCTAGAGACGGCGAAGGAAGGTCAAGTCAGCAGAGCGATTCTCCTTCACGGGGGATTATTCTCTTGGGTCGTGGCGTATGCGCCGCTGGTAGACGTCGAATCTGGCGGATGCAGGGTAGGAGAGGGAGATGGGCGCACCACCATACCTTGCCGAAATCTTCACAAGCCTCTTGTCCTCGTTGCTGAGGGCGATCTCGAGCAGGGTGTTCCGAAGCTGCTCGCGCGTGGCGTCGGAGATGTCGACCGTGGGCTCACCGGCGTCTCTGTCCTCGGGGCTCCAGTTCCTCTCGATGAAGAGGCGTAGGGTGCTCAGGGCGGCCTGGCGGATGGCAGTGTCGATGGAGTTGTGGTTGGCGATGTTGGCCAGCGAGGTAGGGAAGGCCGGATTCGCGCGGGCGTGCTTGAGCTCGATCTCGGCCTGCTGGCGGGGGCCCTGCTCGGAGCTCTGGGTGCTCGCCAGAAGCGAAACCAGCTGGTCCTCCATCTCGGGGCGGGTTCAGCGGCAGCGTGTAGTCGTGTTCCGTGACTCGCACGCGGTTTCCGTCCGCGGGCCGTCGGCTATTCTTTGGCGTGCTTGTGTGTGTGTGTGGGTGGTGTCGGCCAAGTCCGCCGGGTCGTCACAGCAAACCGGATTGCGCCAACAACCGTGTTTTGTGTCGAAGGCTGGGGGGGGGGGGGNTGCCGCGAGTCGTTGCCCAGTGAGGCGGGATATGGAGAAAGAATTGGAGAGAAGGAGAAGGACAGAAGTAGAGAGAGGCCTGTGACTGACTCAACCTTGTGGGCAAAGGTAGAGCGGAGGAAGGAAGGCGGTGGGTGCGGCGGAACAGTGCTTGGTGTGGACTCTCCGTGGTGGGTTGTGCGGGTGCGTCTTTGCGTGAGAAGTGGGTGTGTTTGCGAGTGAGTTGTGTGTGGTGTGAGTCTCTCTCTCTCGGTCTCTGGTGATGTTTCTTACTTTCTTTTTTGGCGGGGTTGTTTCCCTTACCGTTTGGACGCGGGAGTGGGGCTTTTCCAACAGGTGCGAGGTACGTACCGAAGTCCCTACAGCCAACTTGCAACGTCTTTTTGGGCTCAATTATTGTGCAGTATCTCTGTGTCCGAACTTTGTCTGCCTCGGAATAGGTATTATGAATCCGCAGTTTGGATTCGCGACCTCACTCCACCATTTCTGTCTCCGAGTCTCCCAAGCCAGGAAAAGCGTGCCAAACGCGGTGGTTTTTGAACACCCAGTCACTCCGCGCGCCACTCTTTTCCCGGTTGTTTATCACCTCCCCTAGGCTGCTGGATACCCAGGTAACTAGTGCCCTGTTGAAACAAATCCCGACCGCCAACGCTCGCCCGCCTAAGCCGCCTCGACGCCGCCGCACCTCCGCCGGGAAGGAGGGGTCGACCGGCAATTTTCAGGTGGCAGGACCACGCACGCGCGAAGAAACATCGGGGCACGGGCCGTCAGGCGCCTCCAGCAATGGAACCCTTCACTCCCCCTCGGGCCTCACCCCCCCTCGGTCATTCCCTGAATCACTCCTCTCATTCATGTCCCCCCCCTGGTTTTTGATATCCTACCTCCAGTTCTACTTACTACAGGTATGTAGGTAATTTACTAACCCCAACTCTTCATGACCCCCGAACCTCTCTGTTTTCTGGTGTAGGTGGCGGTGTGTGTGTA
The DNA here is from genome assembly GCA_003386485.1 of Colletotrichum lentis. Lineage (NCBI taxonomy): Eukaryota > Fungi > Ascomycota > Sordariomycetes > Glomerellales > Glomerellaceae > Colletotrichum > Colletotrichum lentis. The sequence goes on along the minus strand of NWBT01000041.1, from coordinate 1,540,427 downwards.
TGTGTATGTCCTATCAGTTGGTGATATGCCCAACCTACCCAGATAGAGAGAGTATTTACAGATACTAGGCTATGCCATGCGTCAGTGTAAGTGCATCATCCCAAGATCCAAGAGCCTCGATCAACCCGGCCCAACGCGCTGGTCAAATTAGACCACCATTCATAACACAACCCACTTACAAAAAAGAGACGAAGGCGTCCTTGGATGGAAGCGGTGACGGGACGTGACAAACACTTGCACGTGGCCCGAGTCCGTCACCCCTTTTCACCGCCGTCTTCTGCTCCTGTTCTAGCAGCCCTGGAAGGCACCAAGAAAGGCCTTTCCCTCGGTCCGTGGCCCATATCATACGCTTGGACACAATAACATCCCATCAGTCCCTCAACTTGCTTGGATTGCTCACATCATGTTGTCAGTTCACCCCTTTCGGAGAGATGAGTGCATCATCTTGCTTCCATTCATCCAGTCCGTACGACAGGTTCTATACACACATCCGACGACAAATGCTGTTCGGGCCGAGGCCGCCGTACTTCCACAACAGGAGTATCCTCTACGCACGTCATTGCGTGCAACATACCGCATCCCGTTCATCTCCCGTTCATCTCCCGTTCATCTCCCGTTCATCTCCCGTTCATCTGCCCATCCATTCATCCGTCCGTCCGTGCAGTCGAAGCCAAATAACCATCCTATCCCATATGTCCATCTGGACTATCTGTCGATCTGCCTGCTTTGCTGCCCACCTGCATGCCCAGGCCCAGCCAATCCTTCTCCCAGCCCATTGATGAGCCGGTATCGTGTGCAAAAAGACAACAAATCAGTCCGGTAAACAGTAAGAGTAGTTGTTGTACACCTGAAGCCCGGACTCGCTCGCATCGCATAATCCCCCCACCCCCGAAAACAAAACAAAAACGCCACAAGTCCATTCCCACTGTCTTGTACGGAGTACATACGGCCGCGAGGGCGGCGCGCGCGCGCACAACAACACACACGCACGCACATTCTGTACCTCTTGTGCCCTACGCCGGCTTTTGGTCTGTTCAAGCCCACGCGTCAGCGCCCTTCATCAACGTCCGGAGACTGACGAGCTCTCTCTTCAAACGCGCGTTCTCCTTCTTGACCCGCGCCGTCTCCTCGCTGTGTTCGCGCAGGCTTCGGATGAGCTCCTCCTTGTCCTCTCTGCCTTTGCCCTTGAGCGCCTTGACGATCTTGCCGAGCTCGCTGTTGAACTTTTCGTACATGAGCTCGTTCTCTGCTGTCGACTCCCTGTACAGTTGGTCGATGCTCTTGACCTTGGTCTCTGACGCCTTGAGCGTGCTCTCCATGTCCCGCTGGATCATGGATTGGCGATCGGTCAGCTCCGCCATCATGCTCGGGATCCGCTCCTCAAGCGTCTTGACTGACGCCGTGAGCTTGCGGAGATCTAACGTGTTGATACGCGTGCTGAGTCCCGAGTTGACCCGCGACATTTCCTCCGCGATCTTGGAGAGTTCTGATTGCAGCGACGCGTCCACCTCCTCTACCGCTTTCTTCTCCGTCTGCAGCCGCTCACGGAGTTTTTGAGGCGACTGCAGACGGAGCTTGCCGCTGCCTGGAGGTTTGCCGGGACTGGTAGAAGGCCGCGGAACTGAGTCAGAGGATTGGGATCCCACTGGCCGACTGGGTCTCAGAGTTGGAATGTTGGACGTAGACAGGCCTCTAGCATGTCCCTTGGGCGTGCGACTGGGCGTGTTTTCGCGGTCGGGGGGCGGGGGCGGGGGCGGAGGTGGAGAGAACATCTCTGGCAGGCTTGGGTTCTCCTTTTGTCGAGGCGAGACCATGCGAGGCGACCGCAGGCTCTGGGACGTCGGACTTATCGGTATCCTAGAGGGCGATGGTACCCGCGGCGTCGAGTTGAACTTCTCTGACGTCTGTTTATTTATCCTTAACGGCATCAAAGCTTCCTCGATTTGCTCTCGGGGGTCCGTGATGGTAGCTGCCTCTAGAAGGCCTCTCAAGTCCGATAGCGAGCTTCGGCGCTTCTTCTTGGAAGACTTGACGGGCGTCGCCTCGACGTCGGGCTCGCCGATGGTCTCCAGGCGCATGTCGAGTCGCTGCGAGCTGGGCGGCCTCGGGTCTTCGTCGAACGCGCCGGCGATGGGCGGTCTGTCTCGGGAACCAGGCCGCCTCAGCTTGTTAGGTCCGGATTGCGCGCCCGAGTCGATGGACCTTGCCCGCGATGATGTCATCTTCGATAGACTAGAACTCGAAGCCGCATCGGCAGAGGCTGGGTGACGACCGTGTTTGCTGAGCGTGCGCCAGACGGATGGACGCTCCGAGGAGTCGGTCTTGCTATTCTGCCGGAGCAGAGAGTCGAAACCGAACTTGCGGCGGATGGAAGATGTGTTTGATGTGAGCGAACCGTTATGCGACTTCCCGCTACGAGAATTCATCGACTCGAACGCTTGCTGAACGGTGAGGTTGACGCCAAATCCAGCGTCGTCAAAGATCCTGTCACATTCTTCTACGAGGCGGTCCAGTAGGTTGATGTAATTCTGCGCCGTGCCGTCCGAGACAAGGAGCTCGGCGAACGACACTGTCAGGATGCCCCTGTCACCATCGTTGCCGCAGCCATCGAGGAGATCGGCGAGCAGCTTGATTAGAGCCGTGAACGCCCTCTGGTTCTGCGGCGCCATTTCTTTAAAGATGAAATTGACGAAATCGGCAAAGTTGCCGGGAACCTGCCGATTCATTCGCTCGAGCAACGCGTCCAGAGTTTGCTTGGTCATGATGGGGCCCATCTGCTCGCCCCACGCGATGCGGATAAACTTCTCGAACGCAACGAAGATCACATCAGCGCCTAGCTCGGAGGAAGCGTCGAGGTCAAAGGGACTCTCGATTAGCCGGTTGTACAGTTCGTTGACCAGGAGCTCATCGGCCGCGGACCGGTTCAAGAGCATCCTGCCGACGATGCTTCCTTTGCGTGCCTGCAGACTGGCAACGTATCCAGTAAATGTCTGCTCTAGCCGCACGAGCGGGTTCTCTGGGCGGTCGTCCCCTCCCATCTTGATGGCGTCTCTGCCTTTGGCTGAACCGAACACAGAGCCCGCGTCGCTGGTAGGTCGTGAGACCGGCGGCGGGAAGACGTTGGTCACTGGCGTTCGGCTGTGCTTGGGCGGACTGTGTGCTTCGGTGTTGGTGGAGCCACCCCAGATGCTGGAGAAGAGCCCCTTGACGGGCGATGAGGCGAGAAAAGATCTCGTCTTCTCTGCTCTCGTCATGAGAGGGAGACCCTTGAGGACTTTGGTATAGTAGGAGACCAGAGCGGGCGCCAGTCGCATGTTTGACACGCTGAACTGCATGCTGAGCAGCTGGATGACTGCGTATACGGTCAGCTTCGCGTTGGGCCCAAGGAATGGGCCGGGCCAACTTACTTCGTCGGGTGAGCGTTGGCAAAAAGTCATCCAACGCCACATCGTCCGAGAATTGCTTTCCGTTCAAGCCGGCAGTCACCATCGTCACCTTCTTCAAGTCGCCGCACTTGACATTGACAGTGATCTCGACTCCGTAGTGGCCGATCGGAGCGCCCTTGGTGCCCTTTTCGTGGTCGATGACGACGCGGATCGGCGCAGGCTCCCTTCGACCCTCGATCAGTTGGTCAGCGCCTTCTTGAAAGACGGCGGCAAAGATGCCAAAGTTGTTATTGTCCGGCATCCTGATGGAGCGCAGAGTCCAAGAGGGGTCCTCGCGCTCCTTTTCCGAAAAGCGGCCCTCGACGCGGGCCTTGACGATATCTTCCGTCCACTTCGACGCCCGCGTGAAGGACTCCTCGAGCAGAAAACATCGCGACGTGACCGCAGTGCCTGTGACCCACTCTCCAGCATGCGCTCCCTTCATCTCTTGTGTCGAAGTCATCCAGATAAGTCTGCCGTCTGTCGAATCTGTGAAGCGCACATCGGCAAGGCCATGCCAGCCGGTGAATGCGAGCTCGTAAGTAGGCTGACCACCGGCGGCGTTAGTCATGGACAGGAGAAGCCCGGCCGCCGAGGGCTTGTCGATTTCACGCAGAAGGTCTTTGCCGGTCATCGGCCTTGGGCCCAGCTTCTTCAGAATGACCAGACAGTCCGAGAATAGGAGAAAGATGCCCGCACGGTCCGCCAGCTCTGGTGGCTCCAACATTTGGTAGGGCGCGGGAAGCTCGACGAAGTCGGCCGCGAGAATGAGTCTTCCTCGAGGCTCGAGATCGAGAGGCCAACTCTCAACCATGTTGCGCAGGCGATTCGTCACTTGTGGCTTATCGGGGATGGGCTCATCCATCGAGCAGATATTTGTGATGATGTCACGCGCTTTCAGCATCGGCTGCAGCGCCGGATGTGTCATGGGAAGGCAGGTAACGATTTGGTCGATGAGTAGGCTGTATCGCGGAAGACGCTGCACGGGCTCGATGAGGATGGAGCGGACTGTCTGCTCGCCGGTCTGGAGGACGCGTTGACGAAAGCTGGATTGCTGATCCAGGAACGAGTTGAGGAGAGTGGGGAAGTGCTGGCTCGCGCGGATGTAGTCTTGGTAGCAGTCTGTGAATTTGGGAAACCATTCGAGGAAGACCCTCGCGATTGCCAATGCGCCGCTGGGATCCTTCGACTTGGAGGGGGACCCCATTCTCGATCCCGTCAACGCGACAGTCGTCACCTCCATGTCTTTGACGGCCTCCTCCTCGGTTTCGTCCATGACATCGCGCAGCTCTTGCAGGAATGCCGAGTTGACTTGCAATATCCTATCGGCGGATCTGGGAAACAACCTCTCGAGCTCCTCCTCCGAGGGGCTCAGGCTGGCGGGGTCGCGGTGTCTCGCAGATTGTCTGAAGTCGTCGGCAATGTGCTTCACCAGCTCGTTCAGCTTCAAAACATATCTCCCCTCGGTATCGACCAGTTCTCCGAGCTTCATCCTCAAATCCACCTTCTGATCCTTGGAAAAGGACTTGCTGCGATTCAACGATGTCGGCTTCGAAGGTGCCCTCCGCAACCTCGACGTAGGCAGAAAGACAGGTTCCCCCAGCAGCTTCACCAGCGACGTGTATCCCCCATATTGGCGTAGGGTCGGGTCAAGGAACTCGTCCTCGTCCTCGGGCACCTCTTCCAAGTCCTGGGGTTGCAGCGGTATAATGGAGCCGGGGGGCATAACAAAGTCGAGGTCTACGTTGCTCAGGTGCTGAGTCTGGAGGGCGATCTGCAGGGTCTCGAGGACCTCGGCGGTGTTTTCGCTCTTAACCATGTTCTTGGCGAGGTCGGCGGCGTGCTGCTCGCCGAACAAGGCCGGGCCGCTTCCCGGGCGACGTCCCCTCGTGGTCGGATAGGTATTCTTCAGGTGATTCTTGACGACCTCGGGCAGCTCCTGGAAGTACTTGTAGAGGCCGAAAGCGAGGCCGCGGTAGGTCTCATCGCCCTGCCATTCGCGCGGCAGGTGGTTGACGACGGCATAGAAGGGCGAGTTGGGCTGGATGGTCAGGCGCGGGAAGGACTGGAAGCCGGCGGGGCTGTAGACGTGGATCTGGACGCGGGAGCTGTTGAGGGTGTAGTTTGCCGTGGTGGAGGGACCGTGAAAGAGCAGGACGGGCAAGTGTCCCAGGAGGGGGTCGGCGGCGTGGTAGAGGGTGAGGTGCTCAGCGGGCAGAGCCAGCTCTTCCGTGACACGAACCATTGCCGGGGCTTGGCGGCGATACGGTCAGTCAGTCTATCTGTCGGTCGCTCGTTCGGTCGGTCGGTCGGTCGCGTGGTCTCTTCAAAAGGCCTGGGTCATTGCTGACTGGCTGCTGTATAAATCACACCAGAAACAAAAAAAGAAGCCGGGGGTGTTTGCAAAGATTGGTAAAGGAATGTGATGGATAGTCGTGGGTGCGTGTTTGCGTATGGTTATCGATCGCGTCAGGCGCAAGTCGATACTTGAGTCGAGGTCGAGGCCGAGGTCACGGTCAAGTGGCGATCGAGGTGATTCGAGTGTGGTTGCGGCAGCGGCAGCGGCGATTGATCGCGATGCGACGGGACCAGATGCAGAAGAGCGATTGCAATAGGAACGACACCACCAACAACAACAACAACAACAAAAGAAAGTAAAGAGAGAATTAGGGGTGGGGTAAAGAGCGTGATGAGGAGGGAAAAGGTTGGCAAATTGCCAGGCTGGCTAGCGTAACCGGAGTTGGACAGAGGAAGATTGCAAGCCAGCAACTATCGTGTGTTTATTGCTGTGTCGGTGTGAGTTGGTTGAGCTTGGCCGGGGGGTGTCGAGTCGAGCGAGTCGAGGGAGTCCGTGTGTTGAGGGCAGCGACAGCAACGCAGCAGCGGCGGGGGAAACAGGAAAGACAGTGAAGCACAGTGTGTTGGTGGGTAGGTGGGTAATATCTCAGGTAGGAGGTAGGTACTGTGACAGCGGTTGGTGGGCGTGGTGGGGAGGCTGGCTGGGCTGGGCTGGGCTGGGCTGCAGTCGCCTGTGGACTTTGTAGTCCGTGGGTCCGCCCTGTGTTGTTGTTTGTTGTTTATGACAATTAAGAGGTGAGGCCCAATCCAAGGTACCTAACCTGGAAGGTAAGGCGAAGAGCCCTGGTAAGGTATGACGGTCGGTCTGACAGACAGGGGCAGGCGAGGAAAAAGAGCAGAAAATAGGGTGCAATCAACGGTATCCGTGGCAATCCCTGGGATTTAATTTACCTCTTGTTCTTGAACCCTTTGTTGATTTCGCCGCAGTCCCTGTTATTGGTAACAATGCAGTGGAAACGACAAATAGACATTGCTGTTCTCTCTCTCTCTCTCTCTCTCTCTCTCTCTCTTATTTTGGGGGGTTTCTTTTTCTTTGCTGCCCCTCCCCACCACGGTCCCAAGTCCTGCCCAGACAAGAAATAGTGAGAGTAGGATAAACAGGATGGCCGACAGGGTACTCCGTAGTGGGAGAAGAATGACGACAGCCTGAAGCCTTGTCAGATGACTTGACAAGGGAAAGAGTTAAGCGACGAACGCCTTAAGAAACCTGGATGTGGACTCAGTCTAGGCCTTTTCCCCTTCTCCAAGAAGAGACAACACACGACACAGGCAGAGCAGGCGCAAGGATTGGGGGAATAAACAAAAAAAAAGTCTTGGGGCTGGGAAAAATTTTACTTGGAATAAGAAACTATCGAGTGGATGATGGCGATGGCGATGTCCGAGCAACCGTCCACCGCGACGCAATGGATATGCCGCTTGCCTTTCGGGCGGGAGGAGAATTTTCACCGTATGCCGTTGTTGGCGTGGTGCAGATGCAGGGCGAGGTGAGTGCAGACAGCCTGCTGCCGGCCTGCAGCATCTTGTCCATTGTCTGCCCTCACGTTCTCTATTACCTTACCTTCTGGTGTGTTCCACCCTCACCGATAACTGAAGGGCGACTGAGGTCAACATCAACACATCCAACCACACGACCCGCTTTATCAATAGCGACCAACCGCACTTAAAAAAGTTTACATAATAAAAGCTCGGATACTTTTTCTGCCCAATCAACGCCCTGATGCTCCGCTTGACCCTTGTTGCGAGGCGCGACAGTTGACATCAGCCAATGGAAGCGTCTAAATTCGATTCGAACCATTCCCTCCCCGCCCGCTGCATCCTAAATCTTCAAGGTCCGTGCCTCACACGGCACCAATCGGACGACGTCTGGTTAGACGTCCCATCCCTCTCCATGCTTGATTCCAGTTCACTTGCCAAAGCAAACCCCATATCCCCCCCCCGCGTTGACGACTCACACGTGAAAAGCCACCGGCATCCACGCGAAACTTCTGCAACATACGGATACCGCCAAAGCCAAGCCACGCACGCACGCCCTCTAGTCTCTCTCCCTCGAGGTTGCCAAAAAAAAAAAAAAAAACCCAACGCCGATAATGTCCACCCGGGACTCCGGCATTCCCTTGATCCATGTCCCGGACTCTCGTGGCTACAAGCTCATGGAGCTGCCTCCGGAGCTGGAAGCCTTGTTGACTGCCGAAGATGCCCCGGTGTAAGTCACCCGCTCCTGGTGCCCCCTCCCCCCACCAGTTTCTCAGTCCACATCGCTCTCTCAGCCTCAATCACGACACCCCGATCCTTACCCGGACTACATCCTCCCCCCTCCCTCATCATTTCTGACCACCAGCGAGAGAGAGAGAGAGAGAGAGGTTCACAAGCTTACACATGTCACAGCGTCACACTCACCTCCACCCCTGCGACGGCTCTCCTTCAGGCCCAGGGCAAGACTTACAAGCTCCTCCAGAAGAACACCTCCAACTCCCTGATCCTCCTCGCACCTCACACCCCGGATGTCCCTGCCGTCGGTCTCGCCGCCATCACCACCGTTCACGAGACCATTGAGCTCATCGCCCAGGCGGAGCCGCAGACGATATCGAACCTCAAAAACACGGGCAGCAAGGGCAAGTGGCACGAGAAGTTCGGTCTCGGACGGTAGACTCGACATACACTCACGCCTTCATTCATGGATATCTGATGCCCTGCTGCTTTTCTTTATTTACGTTGTCCTTTTGCTCTTTTCGTGGCACTCATCTCGAATACTGGATCCAGGTCGGTCACGCAAGTAGAATCAGCCTTATTGCTATGACTAAAAACAAAACGCCTTTTCATGTCAAACCCAAATTAAGATACCCTGTCTTTCCTCAAAAGAAACCGCCCACCCCTCGCGCTATCCTGCGCAACAACCTGGACTAGATAGGTTCCTAACACCCTGCCCAATGCTATGTGTGCCATGATTATGCCGATGCGACAAGAAGGTGAGGGGTGGGGAGACACAAACGAAAAACATGAAACCCTGAAATCGATTTCGTACGAGAACGCAGCACGGTCGTCCGAATGTCGTTTCTCGGACGAGATAACTTCGCCCGCAAAACTGCTTGGTACCCACAAGATTTGGTTCGGATGGGCCTGTGGCTGGAGGGGGTACAAGGCGGCTGTGGCGCGATGCTAGCATCTTGTCGATAGACATGAAGGCGTAGAGTGAAGCGGAGAACAGCCCAAAAGGGACTTTAGTCCAGAATGAAAGGCTTTTCCTTGGAATTTCCACCGGCGGGTTCAAACATGCCACGTGCCATTCCACGGCGTCTGGCTTCCACCAGCCAGTTGGGCCGATTCGGTGCCGGCGGTTGCAACAAACCGTTCAGATTGAAGCCGTTGGACTGCGGCTGAGCGTGTTCCACAGGCACTGCAGCTTCAGGGGCTCGAGATCGGACGTCAACTGCGCCGTTCCCGACTTGGGACCCTCCGGCGAACTCTGCTTGTCTGGCGTGACCGGGTTCATTGCCCTTAGCAACAGCCTGTCTCCAAATCGAGGTCCAATCCGGCACCATTGGGGCTTCATCGTCTGCGGCGAGTTGTCGGACATCCCGTTTCCGAAGATATTCCGCACACACATTCGCCACAACACTGCGCTCACCATTGTGGAGTTGCTGCGCGCCTTGATGATTGCGACCATGAGCGGCCATTTGCCAATCATCATGCAAAGACCCTCGAAGTCTTTGCGCACGGCTCGCACTCTCTTGTTGTGGAATGGCTTGCGGCGCTGGAATGGGATCGGCCATAGGCCTTCTCAAGTCTCGCTTGAACGGATTGACTTCCGGCGAATCAGGGTTTTGCACAGGTTGTCTTCGGTCGTCAACGTTATGCAAACGTCGAAATTCGTCTGACTCCGAGGGTCTAGGTGTCTGTGCTTGCTGAACCTGAGACGGGGGTTGGTACTGGGGAGCTGCGAAACGATTCATGTCTTCGGCCCTCTCTGGAGAAGACAGGACACTGCCGTGGACTTGATGAGGGATCCCAGCAAGCGGCCTTGCCGGAGGCCAATTTTGGGCCAATGGCTTTTGGATCCGCGGAGCCTGTGGAGGGTCTGGAGCTTCTTGAAGGCCCAGAGAGCGTCGAGGAGCTGGAGCTTGTCGGGGACCCAGAGACTGTCGACGGTCATCTGGGCCTAAGTGAGGCACGTCGTATCCATGCTGTTGAGGTTCATCAACGTTACTCTGTGGGGCTATTTGGCCAAGAGCATGTTGTGGCCTATACTCTGGTAGATTTTCTACTTGACCATACTGCAGACGGTCGCTTCGCAGTGCTGCTATCTTATCCAGGGGTTCTTTGAGATCATTGAGTGGCCTAAATGCTGGCTTGTCAACTGGTTTAGCACGCTTGCGTCCTGGCTTGCGAAACATAAGCATGTCTATGTTGAGTTGGAGGTTGCTCTCCAAGACTTTCTGGCGAGCCTCTTCCTCTGCCCGTTGCACTTCAGCGTTGTGACGTGCATTCACGTCATCAAAGAGAGGGCAGTTGCCTTCCTTTCCGCCTCTGCCTGGGTCATTGAAGTGGCTGTAGTCGCAAGATTGGGAGCACACATAGCATTGTATGTTTGTGCAATTAGCAGCAACGCAGGCCATCTTGTTGCATCCCTCTTCTTTGATAAAAGGGGTGCCACCTTAGGAGTTTGGTGTCAGCAACTACTAATGCAACAAGGATAGGCTTGCAGTTTGCAGCACTCACATTTGTTGCACTTGCGAATCATAGCTGCTGACATGGCTTCCTCGATTTCATGCTTAGCCTTGATACCATTATCCCGTGCGTTCTCCTCGCAGGTCTTAGGGACATGAGTTTCTTCCTTGCAGAGGCGACAGCTGACTTTCTGGCAGTCTGGGTTGTCGCATCGGAATTCTCGGTTGGTGTTGGCTGGAGGATACTCGGCAGCGTAGGGGCAAAAGGGGCATCTCTCCAAGTTCTCTATGCCAGCCATTCGGAGGACAGCCTCGTTTTCAATGCGATCCAGGGCTGCTGAGAGTTGATCGGTAAGGAACTTTTGGCGCTCCTGGTGGGAGAAGCCAGCCTCGCAAATGTCCATAGACATGCAGGCCAGCTCATACTTTGATTGGCCAACAGCAGTTTCAGCAGCCTGTTGGGCGCAGCTGACACAAAAGAACTTTGCAATGTTAGCTGTGTGTTCCACAGCATGTGAAAGACAGAGTAAGGGCACTTACGTGGCAGCTGGTTGGGTTCTGGCAGTTCACCATACGGTTCTGGGCAAACTCTTCGAAGCAACACCCACACTCCTTGGCTTGACCGATTTCTCTGGCCCAAAAAAGGTTGCGCTGTTCTGCAATCTCCTTTTCTCTTGCTTCCTTGCGCTTGAGCACTAGTTTACGAGCAGCCTGGAGTTCCTGCAGAGCCCTTTTCTCATCTGGGTTTTCTGTGAGCTGTATGGTGTTGAGTAGTTGGACGCCCTCATATTGTGGGTCTGTTGAAGTTGGCGACTTTTTGTATGCAATGTTGACATAGACCTTCCCTGGCAACCATTCGTTCTCTTTCATAGCAGCATCAACAGCCATGTATGCTGGCAGCAACTGGTTGTCCTTGCTGGCAAAGAGCTTCAGAATGCTACTCATAGTTGCAGATGGAAACTCTTGCTTCAACAACTTCTTCCTGTATCTGCTATCAGCCATAGAGCTAGCAGGCAGTATTTCAATCGCCACTCATGCCTGAAAAAACACAGAATGAGTGGGCGGAATGAAGCAAAGGTGACTTACGCCATGACAATGTACTCTCGAGTTGACTCCTTCATTCGACCTGGATAGTTGTATGTACGGAGAATAGTGGCCTCGTTATCGGGATCCTCTGGCTCTTCCCGCTTACGCTTGAGGCTCTTGAAGTAAAATCTCTTGGGGTAAGGCTTGCCATCTTCAACCATACCCAGAATGTCTTCGGTTGTTTTGTCTGGGTTGTACTGGAATTTGGCAGCCGTCTTGTCGAGGAAATCGGGACAGATTCCTGGGAAGACGTCCAGGACGGTTGTCACACAGGCCCTCTTGGCCTCATCGGCGACATCCGTCATTTCCACCGTTTCTGTGTCGGCGTTCATCGATGGCAGGCGGGCTTTCAAAAAGCCATAAACCCCGGTCACGGTACTCTTTCGTAGCCTCGTCACAAGGCAAGACTCTTTCTGGGCCACAGCCTTGTCCTGCACCGGGTCCAAAGGCAGCAGCAGTGACTCGGGATTTGGGCAGTGCCTACGCTGTGCGTGGTTAGCCGGATTCCCATCTTGACGCAGTTTTCTCAACCAAGCCCGCATATTGGCTACACCGGGGTAAAGGGAAGGTTCAGTGAGGAGGAAGCAAGTGGAATTTTGTAAGCAGCCAGCCATTCGACGTAAATGGAGAAAGACAAGTCTGCGCAGTCGCGAACCGCAGAGAATATGGGAGCGGCCAAGGCTACCTTTTCGCATCCGTACGGGCGATTGGTACTTGGGGGCAGACCATAGACACAGAATGTGGCGCACAATAGACTTCTGCGGGGCAATCAAGAGTCATCCTACCTGAGGTTTTTCTGGCCACGCTTGTGGATTTCGATGAGCACGCTCGCGTACCTATCCAGGTGAACAGGTAGCACGTACGGCGAGTATGCACCAGCCGGTGAAGAATAGAACGACGGAAGGTTCAGGTTCGACCAGGGAAAGAGGTGAGGGAATCGTCGGCAAAAACGGGGAAAGCGGAGTGACCGAGAGCGGCTCCAACAGGTGACGAGAGAAGGCGCAAAAAAAGAACACGGTGTAGCATACCTTTTGGGCCTGGGTAGTCTTAAGAAAGTGTTGTTTGCTTTTCGTTATGTGCGGTCCCCGGTATGCGATGAAGGGAATCAACGAGACGAGACAGGATCGTGGGTTGTAGGTAAGATTACCAAAACAATGGAGGGAGGAAAGGGATATAGAGAATTCCCCGATGCGACGAGGAAAGAACGATTAGGTCGGTGCCCTCTCCTTTCTACCTCCTTGACTGGGTATTGCAGAGGCGACCTACCAAACGGCAGAAAGTAAAGTTGAGGCAGGCACCAGAAAGAAGTGGGTCCCTCGATAGATGCAAATGGAAGGCAGACACCCTGTAGAGATACCTACTTACCCTACCTCTGCCTGGCTGCTTTCCTCTGGTGACCCTTTTGGATTATTACGAGACAGCCACCTCGGCCCTTTCTTTCTACCGTCTCGTTTGGCACCTTTGTCGCGAACTTGCAGCCCTGGTATGGTAATGGAACGCCGTCGTCGCTTAGGATGTCGCCGGGCGGCTCTCACATAGCCCCTCCTCCTCCTGAGTGGCCGCTGGCGCACTGGTCCCTCTGTTCAAGAAATCCGCATGGGTTTGGCCGGGTTGGTTGTTTGTCGTGTTGGTCCCCGTCTACCTACCCCTCAGCCCCGCGCCCTTGCGTGGTCTCTCTTGAAGCTCAACTTCTGTCGCTGGGTTCCTGGGGCGAAGCCGCTGTTCGACGTATGCTCCTCGGCGATCGAAACTAAGAGCGGCTGGCAGATGGCGCACTCTGCTTCCTGCCGGTCAGTCAAACATGTTCCAACATGAGGTGACGTTGGAAAAGCTGCGGACCCGGACCCAAGCGAAGGACGGATAGACGAATCGGTGGATCGTCACATGGGCCTCCGGAATTTCGACGCAAACCTTGAGTTCCCTTAGCGCATTTCGGCTTGCAAGGGAGCCCCCCTGCGATGTTCCGAATTGGGGGGGGGGGGGGGGGGGNACTGCACTTGGCAATCTTCACCAAGCATGAATGTCACTGACGACGTACGAGTGATTGGAGGTAGAGTGTGGAGTGACGAAGTACTTCCACATTGGATTCCGTTTCCCCTCGGTTTGTGGTCACCTCTGAATCCAGTGCACCAATTCTCGTCGTATCAATCCTCCTCCGCCTCGAGCCAGCGCCAGCGCATCTCGGCATATTGCCTGGGGAAGCGGCCCTCGGCCATTGATGGTGACGGTTGAGACTACCTCGCTGCATGTGTCTCTCGACAAATAAGGATGGTGACACGATAAGCATTACACCAGCTACAGCCAAATACATCGCTGCACATCCATCCACAACAGCCTTGGTTTCCTGATGATGACCATGTCCCGGCGTACAGTATCGACAGTTGTGCGCCGCCTGCTGTCTCGCACGTAATCGCCCAGCAACTGGATCACTCGTAATTGTCGTCCGAGGCCACAAAACTGTCGTCATATTCATCCTCATCTTCGTCCTCGCTGTCGGGAACAGGTCTTTGCCTGCGTCTCGTCGATCGCCTTGTCGCCGCCCTCTTCTTCGGCTTGGGATTGGCCCTCACCGGCGCAGGCAGGGGCTCTGACTCTGGGGAAGCCTCTTCAGCGTTGACGGTGACATTACCATCTTCCGTCGTGTCCAGTTTCTCCTCGCCGCCGTGGTCCACAACCAAGGCATCTTCCATGTCATGGTCTTCGTCGCCCTCGTCGACCACTGGGAAAAACCCAGAAGTGAACAGCTGCGTCTGCTCGACCTCTTCCTCCTCGTGGCCTTCTGGGAAAAAACCACCAGCCATTCGCTCCTCTCTCATGCGCATCTCTTCTGCGTCCACCTGGTTTGCTTCTTCCTCTTCGTCCGGATCGCGAATGTGTCGAACAGCTTGGGCCGCTCCTTTCTGAAAAACCGGAACACTGTCGTCGACTTGTCCATAGTCCTGGCGAATGCGCTCGACGATTCTGAGTCCCTTCAAGAACTTGCTCCACACCCTGAGCGCCTCCTTGCGCCGCTTCTCGTCCTCCTTTCGTGCTCGTTCCACCTCGTCTTTGCGGATTTCTTCCATTACCTGGTCATGATATTCCTCGGCGATGACAACACCTTGAATGACGGGTACTGCCATTCGGTTTCCGAACTCAAAGTCCACAACGGCTTCCGCGTAGTCGATTTTGAGCCGTTTGCAGACCTTGACAGCCCCTCGGAATGGAACATGGGCGGCACCTGTTGGCGTATCAGCAAACAAGTCCAACTTGTCAACCAAAATAACGAATCGTTACCTTCAGGGCACATGTGTTCGGCGAAGAGGTCGATGTTGCTGAAGATTTGCGTTAGCGAAGCACACAGTCAACTTGGACAGGAAAGCTTACCCGTATTCGTTTTTCGGAATGATCCCGTCTTTGATCGGTGGCGGGATGATCCAATCCGTCTGGTCAAAACTGTACAACCCCTGAAGAACCTTTTCGCCGCTGAGCGCCTCGGCTTCGGCGATCTCGCGGCGCCTGTTCGTCGTGGCCGCGCGGTACGGCACTCTTTTGAGCGGCTGTTCGCCAGGCTTGGGAGCTCTGCCCTGCTTGTGCCATGTCTCTGCACTCTTGACATTGACCACATTCTTTCTCGAGTACACCGGCTCTTCGGATATCTCTCCGCCCTTCCCTTTGTTCTTGAATGTCTTGACGGGAACAGCCTCGGGTAAAAGAGCCTCCTCCCGCTTGAGGTGGCGCTCGAGACAAAACTCTTTCGACTGCTTGTAGTACGCCAGGGTCTCACTGCCCTCCTTCATCTCCTTCTTCTCCGGTTGGGCTGGGGTCAGGTCCGTCGACTCCTCGGCTTCGTCCTCTTCTGTAAGTGGGTGCTTTCGGTCGCCCCTCGCATAGCCCTTCATAGCCGATTTAAACCAGTCGAACTGATCGTACCGCTTCACCTTGCCGTGACGATTATAGATCGGAACCTTCTCTGGTGGCATCCTAGAGCCTTTCGTGCGGCCAGGCCATAACTGTTTCCTGAGATAACGAACCGTGACGTCCTTGGCTGTCCCGTCGGGGGAGAAGCCAACGACGTACGCCACAACCTGCTTCGACTTGTCCGCCTTCCCGCCACGCGGCTCTAAGGATTCAATCAGGTCCCGGTTGGTGCCAATGACATTCTTGACGATGGGGTCAACCGGCAGATACTTCTTTGTCACTGGTGACAAAACCTCCGTCCAGTAATGAGGGAACTCCAGGTCCTTGTCGAACTTCTTGGACACCGCCAGAGGCTTCCGCGGTGTCACCTCTAGCTCTACGATCGATTCGTCGTCGCTGTCTGGATGCTCCAAGTCGAGCTCGTCATCCGAGCCATCTATCTCGATAACGACATTCTTTTGGCTTGCGCGCCTCGTGCTGGCGTTTCGTGCTGGCGCCGTGCCCGTCTTCGACGGGGTATTCTTTGCCGTTTTCTTCGTCTTTCCGCCAATCTTTGCACCAGTCCTGCCATCGTCGCTCGTCGCATCATTGCTAGTGACTGGAAATGCACTCTTCTCCTTTTCGGGGTCTGCCTCCTCCATCTTCGTCCATCCGAAGCCTAAAGGCTGCAGGTTCGAGACCATCCGTGCCTCCAACCCCAGAGCCCTCACGAGGGCCGTAAATAGTTGCGATCCCACATCTCGACTCCCTTTACATTCCTGGGCGCACAATCGGAAGCCTTCGAGTCCGTTGAGTCGTTCTCCGAAGCGCTCCTGGTCGTGATCCTCTGTCTCCCAGGCCTTTCGCAGTCTGCCAAGCCGTTCTGGGGGCATGTAACCCCACTTCCGAATGCCCGGTGCTGTGACTCGGAAGCGTTGCCTCCAACACGCCACCAGAGACTTCATGAGTCTGAAAAGTGGATCACCATGGCTCATGTCGACAGCCCCTTCATCCAGTCTCTCGGCGGCAGGACCCCAATCTCGAGAGTCTTCGTCCTCGACCTTCTTTCCTTTTGCCTTACTTCTAGTCTTTTTGGTTGGCTTGGCCGGTTTCGGCGGAGCTTTCTCCGGCTTTGCGTCCAGTCCGCTAGCTCTCCTCCACCTCTCGACGTCTTCCCAAAGACGGGGTGGAACGTGGGACATCATGATTGCCTGGACTTCGGGATCGCCAATCCAGGCATTTCGGAGCGCATTATGCCAGAGAAGATATTGGACGTGGATACGATGGGTTACCATTCGGATCTTCTTTTCGCGCTTCGTTGGTCCCTTCTTGTCGCCGTAGGGATCGGTCATCGCGGTTCCAAGTCCGGCGTCAAGAGTAAGCTGGAGGTCTTGGGATGTCGTAGCCGCCTTAGCCAGGGTTGTTCTTGGAGCAGGAACATCTACAAACTCGACGTCGTCATTTTCGTCATCGTCATCGTCAGATGGTTCCACAGCTTTCCGTCCGTTTGCGACGGGGACATCCTCAAAATCGCCGTCGGATAAGTCGCTCAACGAACTGTCCTCGTCGCTATCGCTCACGACATCTAGGGCAGAGCGGCCGACCCTGGATGAGTCAGGCGTGATGGTGGCATCCAGATCATCGTACAGAGTGGGCTTCCTGCGAGTGGACGGCGCGACGGGTTTTGGCTGCCCGTTGGATGCCTGGTGGCGCTTCTGGCTCGATTTGACAGGCGACTCCTCGCGCAGCCGCTTGCGCGGGACGTGTGGAGGCATTGCGTTGAGTGGTGTTAAGGCGGAAAGTTGTCCATCGTCCTAGGATTAAGAGCTTCTCAAGCTTTGCAGGGTAGACATGTTGATGTAGGTAGGATAGGTAAGTGCGACCAGGCGTTTAATTAATTGGCAACGTCATTGATTCGCGAGAAACGCGTTAATACGCGGTCCACTTTAGGGGTCCGGGGCCCGCTGGATCGGGCCCGATTGAACTGTGGGGTTGTTGCGTTCGGGGATCGCCCCATCCCTGGGGCGACACAGCCTACAGCCTACAGGTGTCTGTTAGCGGGGAGCTTGTTGCCGTTCGTTAGGTACTTGCATGTGTCACGAAGGGCTGACTTTAGATGACCAATGCCAATGTAGCATCGGGGTATTTCAAAACGTGGAAATCAAGAAGAGACAAGTACTACTTGCGTCTGCACCACCGTTGGAAAGACGAGACAAATTTTGTTTTGATCATCCGAATGGCCCCGGGCCTCGGTTACCTGTATTGATCAGCCGCCTCCCAGGCTGCCGGTGGCCACGCACGCGCTGTACTTGGCGCCTAAGCTCGGGGGAAGCCCCGCTGTGAGCGGATGACCAACACGCCGAAAACCCGCCAGCTGGTTTCTTCCAGACCTTTCTCCTCGCCATTTCTCAGCAGCATCGCCATTGCCATCATTGCCTCCATCTCAGCCCCATGCCACCTGTTGCGCCCTGGCCAAGGTCTACGCCAGCCCTATCTTTGCCGAAGACACGATAGAGAATTATCGCAAATAAATAGACCGGAAAGCCGAACACGTCATCACAATGGCGTCCTCGTCCAACGCTGACGAGACGAGCTACGTCAAAATGGACGACACCAAAGACGGCTTCGATGCGCAACTGGTCGGCAAGCACTGCGAGTACGACTACTGCAACCAACTCGACTTCCTTCCTTTCTTCTGCCAAAGCTGTAAAAAGACATTCTGCCTCGATCACCGGTCTGAGACCTCCCACAAGTGCGCCAATGCCGGGGCCTGGGCCGAACGGCGTCGGCAAGCCGAGCTCGCAAAGCCCGCCTACGGCCAGGGCCGCCAGCTGCGCGACCACGTCTCGCAGAAGCCCTGCGCCTCGCCTCCCTGCAAGACCACCATTGGCACTTCGCTGGTGCCCGGCGTGCACTGCCCAAGCTGCAATCGCGACTACTGCCTCAAGCATCGACTGAAGGAAGACCACGACTGCAAGAACCTCGTACCGCTTGGTGCCCGCCCCGGGTCCCAGATCGACGTCGCAGCGCGGACTAGGAGCGCCTTCGACAAGCTGAAGGCCTGGGGCTCTGCCAAGAAAGAGCAGGCTGGCAGGGCGCTACCGAAACCGAAACCTACATCTGCGTCTGCGCGACTGATCGCGGTCAACAACCTGAAAAAGACGGCCAAGGGCGACGACAAGCTGCCTCAGGAGAAGAGGGTGTACCTGTGTGTCGAGGCCGAGGCTGAGACCGCAAAGGCCAAGTTCCCCAAGGGCGAGTTCTTCTTCTCCAAGGACTGGGTGGTCGGAAGAGTACTGGACGAGGCAGCGAAGCGGCTACAAGTGGAGAACCTCAACAACCGATCGTCAGATGAGCGGGACAAGCTGCGGGTGTTCCACGTAGAGGGAGGGAGATTACTGGAGTTCAACGAAAAGGTTGGCCAAGCGCTGGTCAGCGGCAACACGGTGGTTCTACTTCGCGGTGTTGGGCCCCCGCCCAACCTGATCGAGGTTTGACCCAGATGATGATGATTTGATGAGTGTTCATGGTGGCATTTTCCGTATATACCCTCAATTACACCACGCGCCTCTTTAGGCTGCCGCATTCACGCCCCTTGCACCTATCCCCCTTTGAGTTGAGGAATTTCCCATGCGCCGAGCCAAGTCCGATTGAGTTGCGATCTATATCATTCTACAAACGCCGAATTTTCACAGTTCCTTCTCCTTCGGTCTCTTCGACAACAAATCCTCACGGCCCGTGGCCGGCGCATCGCCGACAAACGCCTTACCTCCGTAGGTCTCGAAGCCTTTGTGGAAAATCCATTCAACGGCGTTCTCGACCGGCTCGTCAAAGAGACTTGGCAAAAACGGCACGACGGCCAGGCCAAGGCCGATGGGACCCCAAGTCCTGATTTTCGTGTTCTTGACGTCTTTGAGTGCCCTGCCCAAGTACCTCACCACGCTGTGGATGGTAAAGGCCGGAAGACCCATACTGGCGATGCTCTGGAAGATACCTCGCTGGATCATGACGGTCCTGTAGTCGTCCAGAGGCGCAATCTTCCCGCCAGGGACAACCTCGCTGCTGGGGGTTGTAGCGTCCGATACGGCATCCGGCAGCCCCGTAATCTTCGCCTGGCGCGCAGTGAGCTGCAGGTGCGGGTTGAGAATGCGCTGGTTGGACCAGTACGCCTTGTAGCCTTCGTAGCTGACGTCGCCGAGGATGTACAACCACGAGATCCCGTAGGCGGAGCGGACGAGGGCGGGATGCGCAACGGGTCGGAATGATTCGCCAATGTCAGAGGTGTAGGCAACGTAACGGTGGGCGGACATCAGAATCGTACGGATGCGTGTGGCGTATGCGGCATAACGGACATTGGACTCGGTGGATTCGGGCGCGCTGTATCCTGTCAACTCAGCATTCAAGAGGTCCTGTTTCCAAGACAAGCACTCACTACCCGTCCACTAGCTCGTCGAAGAAGTTGTCATCCTTATCCGACTTGTCGACTATGCTCTGCAGCGCCTTCGGTAGCTTTTCACGTGCCGGGAGCTTTTCCGGGTCAAATGTCTTGGCGCCATCGTCCTTTGGCGATTCTTTCGGTTGTTCGGGCGTCTTGTCTTGGCTTCGTCCCCACATGTTGGATGGGTGTTGATATACTTCGTCTGGATGTGACACTGTTCAACACAGGGAGGTGTTGACAGCTTTATGTGCGCATGGATGGCGGCAGTGCCGGGGGGCGGCGTGCGCGCCGGAAACGCCCGCGGCATGAATCTCACTACGTATGTCTACCGCTTGTGACGTCGCCTTTGCTTGGTCGAGGAAGGCGCATCGGGTAGCTTGAGCCACAGCTGCATGCGCGACATGACTGGTTATGCCGAATGTGGCGCAGCACGGAAGACATTGGTGGCTCATACCCCCGCTCTCTGACCCTGACAGGAGCGCTGCTATTAGCCTGACATGTCAGGCATCCACGTCTCCAGCTTCCGAACGAATTTCGAGCTCCGAGTATCGACAACCTCGACGAATCTCATTCACCTCCACCCCATCGAACCAATTCACCTCCGAAGGCTCGCAAACCCCCTAATCCCGCCAAAATGGTTCAGATGTACACTATCGCCGGTCGCCAGGTCGGCTCCCACTACGTATGCTGCTCCTCCGAACCCAGTTCTGCTCCCTACAGCCGACGACCCGGTACCCAAGCAACACACGGCTAACCTCTTCCGCGCAGCTGGCCATGGGCGTCCTCGCGACCATTTTCGGCGGCGCTTACATCGGCACCAGCGGCAGCAAGCCCAAGGCCACCGCCGCCCCCCCCATCAATGCTTCCAGCTCCGACGAAGCCGACTTCATCAAGTGCGTCATTTGGCCCGACAACGAGAGACTATGCGTCGTCGTCGCCGCAACGCCCTTCTTTGCTGACAACGAGACAACAGGAAGTTCTTGGACAGTGCGGACAAGGACGAGAAGGCGAAACACTAAGGGGCGTTTTTCGGGCGAGCCATTGGTCCACAGCGACCTAGTGTATTATTCATAGAGGGTTTGGTTGACGGGAATGAAGACATTTTCTGACCAGCGAAACAAGACGACGAAATATACCGCCAAGGTGAATGGAAATCGGGATCTTTGCGCAATCCTCAAACCTGCTCCAGCAATTGTATCAGATGGGTGCCTGCAGGACGGATGAAGGCAGGATTGTTGGCTAGGGGGGCACTCAACTCGCCCACCTCCAACTCGCAGCACTGTCCAGAGTCCTCGGCATCTCTTTGACACCAACAGCCGCCCAACGAATTTCTCAATCGACGAGTTCCTCCGTGTCACGAAAAGGTCGCAGTACCCAGGGTCGGCGGCCTAAAAGCCGGTTCTCTTTTCGTTCTACCTGATGGAATGGCAATGTCAGTACGTCTCACGCCGTTTTGGTCTGCAGACGACAAGACTGTGGATGGTCTTGCTACCCATGTTGCCATCTCATCTATAGTTCAAACGGACCGGGAGCGTTACCCTTACAGCGCCGAGATCACTTCTTGCCGGACTCGGAATACCCGTTGATGGCCATGGACTCCGAAATGCGCCGGGAAACGGCCGACGCCAACCGTAATATCTCTGTTTGCACCCGTGACAATAGATTGCAGACATCCTTGTTGAATTGAAATGAGAACGTGGATGATAATCAACTCGTGTACTTGCTACTCATGCTACCAGTGACCAAGGCGTAGCCACTCAGTGATTCGCACACGGACTTGGGTATTCAACCTGACGGACCAGAATTGAGAGGCTACTTGCTAGTGAGCCGGTACATACCACATTGACCTCAGTGAAGCCGGTGTCAGTCTGGCCGGAGCTAGCAAGGTACACGGCGCTCGCTCCCGTTGCACTTTGGAGTTGCACTTTGGATTTTTGGGCACTTGTTCTCTATGAAATGTCCATCCAGCTTGCATAACATAAGATTGCAATCTCAATTGTGTGTACAAACATCTAGACGAATACATATATACAACACCTGCGTGACGCAGTGGCATGCGTCTGGCAGCGTCTGTGCGCTCTGCGCGCAGACGGTCGGTTCGATTCCGACCGCAGGAAGCCACTTTTGCAGAAGTCTGATTAGCCACCAGAGCCCTGCAAAAGTGGAGCCCTAGGCCCCACATGCACAATAGGGCTCTAACAACAGTGCACCACACCTACGTATTGTGTTTTCCCTTTGTCATAATCCTGTATTGTGTTAGGCAAAAACAACCTAACCTTCCAATGTTTAATAAGATAGAGTAGTTTTCCTCCTACATAAATTGCAGGAGGTTTTTCTCTCTACCTATATAGATTAATAAGTACTGTGTATATAGAATAGTGTAAGGGAATACCTTACTAGTTCCTACCTAGATAGTGAATAATGTAAGACTCCTATTGCTGTAAAAAATACATATATACAACGTATCGAACAAACAAGACGGCAGGATGAGCAGGGAATCCTCAGGCAAATGAGTGAATTCGGACGGCCACGGCCCCCTTCCGCCGCCATGGTTACCAGTGCATCGACGGACGGCCTTTGTCGAATAAAAATGAACGTCCCCCGAATAACGGGTTTGAAGCGAACATGCGCAACAGGCCAGCTTCATCGACAAGATGGTAACTGTCCAGGAGACCGGTATCAAAGCCAATGTGACGCCGGTAGAAGTGAGTCAATCACCATCCGCTATAATCCACACTCACTAGTACATTAGCTGTCTTGATCACGAACGACACTAACCAGCAAACCCAGATAAGGTACCGTCGCGGCCCGACACCACCGCCTCAGGACAAGCCAGAAAATGTAAACTTCCCCGTGCCTCTTCGTTAGCTTTGCTACACGTAGCTAAGAACCCAAATCCCATCAAGCGAAGCATCTCAATTCTCCAGTACGACCCCGCCCTCGAGTCCGTCATCGGCCCAAGCCCGACGCACGCCCTCGTCCTCTCCTCCGTCGGAACTTCCGCCAAACCCTTCTTCCACCGCGGATGCATCTACGTCGCCTCCCGCAACGAGCTATGGACCACCTCCGCGCCCCTCGCGGCGACTGACCCCTCGCGCCCGCCCACGATCCTCATGTCAAAGGTGACCGTCACGCGCAACCCCGCCGACGACACCCTCACTGCCGAGTGGGCGAAACTGCGCCCGCCTCCGACCATGCCGATGCCCGCGAGCGGGTGCATCGTTGGCGACGACAGGATGGTCTGGTGCTCCCAGGGAACCCCCGCGCCCGGGACGGGGGGCGTCTTCTTCCTGCCGGCAGGCAGGCCGCCGCAGGCCGTGGCCTCGACGTACCACGGCCGGGACTTCAACTCGCCGCACAGCGCGGCGGTGTCGTCCCGCGATGGCGGCATCTGGTTCACGGACCCGTGTTGCGGTCACGAGCAGGACTTCCGAGGCCCGCCGCAGCTGCCGCCGCAGATCTACCGATGCGACGCGAAGACCGGGGAGGTGAGGGCCATGGCGGACGGGTTCGTCCGCCCGACCGGGATCGCGGTTGACGAAGACTGCTCGACGATTTACATTGCGGACGCTGGGGGCGTCCGCGTGGACGGCAGTCTGGACTTGATTCAGTGAGTTTGCGCACCGTCTTCCAGAGTCGCGAACCCCCTGGCTAACCGGGCCAAGACCACGGAGCATCTACGCCTTTGACATCGTGAAGCGCAGCGGCGCCGTCTTTCTGGCCAACAGGCGGATGTTCGCCCTTGCGAGAAGAGGTGCTCCCATGCACCTCATGTGTGAGGATGGCAATGTATGGGCCGCTTGCGGCGACGGGGTTGAGATTTGGAATAGCGGTGGCTCACTGCTAGGCGTAATCCAGGTGCCAGGTGAGCTTCAAATCTTCATCCCTCCAGATATTCTCTTGCCCGCCTGGCTAATCCACCTTTGTTTCCAGGCGGTGTTATAAGCTTCTGCCGCGGGCCAGAGAACATTTTCTACATATGCGCCGGACAGAGCTTATGGGCACTCTATCTGTCGGGAGGTCGGGGGGACTATTCGGCTCCCAGTCCGGAACTGTTTTAGATGGCGACGGGAACAGGTTGCGAACAACTTTTATACAGATGGCTCGGAGCGCATACTTGGCTATGCCGCATCGCTACGTTGGTAGCTTCAACATCAGCTGGGTTACACGTCTTACCACGTGTGGTTCCACATGCGCGAAAGCCTGTCGCTGATTAGTCTTACATCGGACCTTGACATTAGCAGTAGATGGAATAGATTTGCTTTTCGCTCTCGTCAACGTACTTTATGCTAGACTAACCAGTGAACGAGCAGTGAGCCCGTCCGCAGGTTCCCCGATGTTTCTAGCAGACCAGGCCACTCATTTATGCTTCATGTAAGTAGCGTAAATAACTGTTTCAAAGTTGGATAGAAGAGCACAGTGTCTCGTTCTTCACTCTGATAACCTTGTCGACGAGTTTCCCGTTGTTTTTACTCACCTTCGGGTGGACCGTCGCAAAGCAATCACTTCGAGTCGTTGAAACGAGTCTAGGCCATTGTTTTGGCGCTGTCGCGCATTCATCCTCCGCAAGGACATGGCTTGCCAGCACGATTCGGATCTTTTGCACGTTTCGACTAAAGACATGTTTCGAGTCTACCTTATAGATCTGTGGCTCGCGTCTCAACAGCTAAGGCCACATCCAGGTGAGCAACCGGTTCTATCGAAGTCCAGAATAGACCTGTTCGACTTGGTCAAGGTGGTATTGGTTAGTAGTCACCGGTGCGGAGTGCAAAAGTTGCATAGAACTCGATTTTCTATGTGGACAACACATTCTCCCCACAGGTTGCAACGCAGCGATCCCGAGTATACAGGGTGCCCTATCTGTCGAGACGTCTACATACACCGAACTCCTGTAGCATCTCGCCAACCACAACCATGCCTCCTATGGCAGGTGTGAAGCAGATCGCGGCCCCAAGAACGACATACACATAGAACGAAGTCTCGATCAGGCGGAAGTACTTCGCAACCAGCCAGTCGATCACCCTCTGCATGAACGTAGCGTTGTCGAGCGCGTACGCTATTGCGTCGTTCGCGCGAATCCTGTACACGCCGTGGATCTCAGAAGGAAATACGGTGAGCATCCTGATGATGGGGCCCATAACGATTCCAAAGGCGATCCAGCAGAGGATCCATATCCGCTGGTAGACGGTGCTGTGACCCGGACTGAAGCCGGTAACAGCGGCGACGAGGACTGCCGGGAACAATAAAAGAACCGTCGTGACGGCAAAGTACGAGGTGTGGGCTGCTTGAGAAGGCCAGAATGTCCTCAACGGCTCCTTGATGCTATCGAGGTCGACGCTTGCGACCATGCCGCAGAACCTGCCGCCTCGTCTTCTCGCTTTATCGAGGTCAGGTGTGTGGACCAGGTAAATGCAATTGTATTCGGGAGTGACGATGAGCGCAATCAAGTTGACCAGAGACATGAAGGCGTACGGGGCCACAGTCACGCCGAAAGCCGCGTAGCCGTACCTGTCAAGCTGGTCACCTTGGGTCCGGTAGACGGTCGTAATACCCCATGCGGCCTGGCCCAGAGCGAACAGCGCCTTTGGTATGTTGTAAGTGCTGCCCAACTGGATGTTTGAGCGGTCAAGATGGCTGGCCGCCGAGCCTGGCGGCGGCATCAGTGGCGTACCGACGGGCACCTCGACCAGAATAAACCCCTTGGGTAGGACACAAGTCCCATGGATGGTCCGGGACGAGTGGACCCAACGGCCGGCACCTCGAAAGCGAGACCGGTACCAGGAGGGGGTGGGAGTATCGTACCTAACATAACCAAAGTTAGGCAAAGCAAGATTCGGAAGCATTCATGCTTTGTGCGGATCATCCCACACTGACCAGCTTTGCGCCCTCTGAAAGTTCATCCTCCTCAAAGATGCCTCGATCCACGAGACCTTGGACCTTTCAGTCTCGTCGACGATCATGCATAGTGCGCCAGCCCTGGTGGCCCGGCTGAGTTCGTCGCGTCTGACGGTTCCTGCGTGAGAAAGAAGCCAGCGGGCGGCTCGCAGAGAGCCGGTGCTCGGGAGGAAGAGTGCCGTGATGACGGTGAAGCAGGTCTCGAGGACGGACTCGCCGGGCCGGCTGGGGAGTGTCAGGGCGTGGACGAAATAGTTCGTTGCGTAGAAGATGACGAAGTCGGTCCAGATTGGAGGGGTGCAGATGAGTCTTGGGTCGCCGTGATTCACGGTTCCCGACGGAACGGAGATGGTGATGTTCATCTTCGACTGATACCGTGATGCCTTCCGATTGTCATGGCATGGAATGTTAAGCAGGAAGACGCCTGGCAATGAGCCCTGGGGCTACGCCGGCTGTAGGGTGTTGGCAGGACTCCGTGTATCCTATGTGAAGGCAATGAGGCTTGGGGGCCTCTGACCCTGCTCTAGGAAGACAAGTGAAGCTCAAATTTTGGCAAACGGGGGTTTCTCATGCGGCTTGGGAACTCCCAGCGTTCATCGACCGAAGCGAGATGCACCAACTTTGTGAGTCCCGGCGGCCAAGATGTACGATAGGCCGGCCACTCGAGGTTATAGGCAGTGATGAGAGGAATGAAGAACACATCGTCACAGACAAGTTCGATTGTTGTGGAAAGGGGAGTTCCATAGGTGTTAGCACAGGAAAGGTAGGGGCGAAGTAGGAAGATTCGACGATCAGAGATGCGTTGAAACTCAGGCTTAGCTCGGAATGGCTGGATTATGTGGTTTCATTCGCTGGATGTTCAGCCAAGATGGAACAAGCTTCGATGCATTAAGTCGTCGTCGACTAGCAAGACCCCTGCTCGACCTTCGCTTATCGGGAAGCCGAATCTTAGTCAGCGCTGCACGCCAATGCACGCACTTTAAGGGGAACGCGTCGCGTCGCGTTTTCCGCCCGGGGGTCACTCAATTCGAGGAGACATTTCCAACCCACCAAGACTTGACTTCCACAGACCGAGACGCAACGCAACAATGGCACCCGCAGCAGTCGAATCCGCCACAATGTCTTCCCACGAGAACGCCCTGAAGCAGAACGGCTCTGTACCGGCCAAGCGTCACGAGGAGTACCAATACCTTGACCTCGTCCGCGAGATCCTCGAGGAGGGCGAGCACCGGCCAGACAGGTAGGTAGAGGAAGCGTCAAAAGTCCGCCAAGTCGAAGCCGTATAAACAACTGACAAGGACCTCAGAACCGGCACCGGAACCTATTCCATCTTCGCACCAACCCCTCTCAAATTTTCCCTCAACAAGGACGGCGAGCCCCTGCTTCCCCTCCTTACCACCAAGCGCGTCTTCCTCCGCGCCGTCATCGCCGAGCTTCTGTGGTTCATTGAAGGCAATACATCCTCGCTCGCCCTGAGCGAGGCGGGCGTCAAGATCTGGGACGGCAACGGCTCGCGCGAGTTCCTCGACAGCGTTGGCCTCACGCACCGCGAGATGGGCGACCTCGGCCCTGTGTACGGCTTCCAATGGAGGCATTTCGGCGCCGAGTACGTCGATTCCAAGACGGACTACACGGGCCAGGGCGTCGACCAGCTCGCCGAAGTCATCCACAAGCTCAAGACGAACCCCTATGACCGCCGCATCCTCCTGAGCGCGTGGAACCCCGCCGACCTGAAGAAGATGGCCCTCCCCCCATGCCACATGTTTGCGCAGTTCTACGTCTCGTACCCACGGGCCCGCGGCGCAAGTACGCAAGAGAAGCCCAAGGGCCACCTGCACTGCCAGCTGTACCAGCGGTCCTGCGACATGGGTCTCGGTGTGCCCTTCAACATCGCCAGCTACGCTTTGCTGACGCACATGATCGCGCGCGCGTGCGACCTCGTCCCCGGCAGCCTGACGCACGTCATGGGCGACGCGCACGTCTACGCCGACCACGTCGATGCACTCAAGGTGCAGCTGGAGCGCGAGCCTAGGGATTTCCCCTTGCTGGAGATCAGCAACAGGGACGCAGGGTGTAGCATTGACGGGTGGAAGGTTGAAGACTTTGTGGTCAAAGGATACGATCCGCATAAGACGATTGCCATGAAAATGTCTGTGTGAGAGATGAAGGGCCCATGCGTCAGGGAGTGGGATTCACTTTTTTCGTTCTTTTTTTTGGTCTGGTATTATCGCGTTGTCAGACACTGGGAGTTGGGATCTGAACTTGCATTAATGAGGTGGCACACACATTAACCTGATGGCATGAATATGAGAAGAGGGAGCATTGCATTGGGACAGTGATGATTTGGTGGCATCATAGATAGACTTGCAAACGCAGACATTGAAATACTCATTGTAGTTTGTGTCTCTCGGTGGTCACATTTCCTATTGATCACTTGTTTGCAAAGATCATCCTATTCATCCTCAACGTGACCGACTTTCTCTGTGCTACAGGACTAGACACGGCTTTGTCTCCAGTCCCATCGCTGGCTCGATGCACTTCGTTTACTGGCATTAACAAACAAAATACATGTTCCAATTCAATTACAAAACGGATATGAAACTTATCCGTATTTGCCAATCGTGTGAGTTGATGCAACCCCGCGCCATCGGGGAGCTTGGGCCAGGCCAAGGGGGCCCAAAGTAAGGAGGGGTGGCAGCCAATTGCAGCTCGTTGGATGCATAAACAGATGACATGCAACCCCCCATTGAACCATGTGCTGCACCGTGCCCGGGTGTTAAATAGCACGGCCCTCGCTTCACCTTGCAGCTAAACACTTGTGCTTTCCCACATTTTACTCCTTCCCCCGACCGGCTTCTTTCCTCTTCTTCCTTAACCCAACCCCTAGACTCCGGATACAACGATTCCGCTCAAAACCGAAAACCCGACTTGCATCACGCGCCAAAGCTCGACCGCCTCGCCCCCTCCCCCTCCATCCGATTAGATCCCCTCCCCCCCCGAGTCTTGCACATATTCAAAATACCTTAATACCCGGCTTGCTGGGAGTCAGGACCCCGTTTCGCGTCGACGCGGTCGCGCGGCGAAAATTGGCACCCGCCCGTTCCCTCGTCCCCCTTCCTTCGAAACGAATATGTCGGACCACGATCACACCCAGGACGTACACCACGACGCCGCCGGCCACGAACTCCACCACCAACCGCCCCAGCCCGACGTCCTCCCCGGCGGCCCCGGGCCCGACGGCACCGAGAGCCCCGCATCCACCGCTAAGGAGCGCTCTTCCCTCTCGCTCGACCAGCGCCGCGCCCTCCGCCGCTGGGCCAACGCGCAGACCATCCGGCCGAGCCACAAGGCCTGCATCGACTGGTTCTATAACCAGTACGGTCAGCACATCTCCCAGTCCACCGTCTCCCACTCCCTGAGCCCCAAGTACTCCCGTCTCGATGGCGACAACCCCCAGCTGAGCGGATCGCGTCTGCGCTTCGGCAACTGGCCCGATGTTGAGAAGCTCGTCCTGCGCTGGTATCAGCAGGTCCAGGCCACCGGCCGCCACCCCACCAACGAGGAGCTCGGCGAGAAGGCCAAGGCCATCTTCACCGCCCTGCCACGATACAAGGAGGAGACGCCTCCCGAGTTCTCCCCCGGCTGGATCCACCGCTTCAAGAAGCGCTACGGTCTGCTCATCCGCCGCCAGCGCCGCCATGGCGACAGTGGCATCAACCCAGCCGAGGACATCAGTTACCTCGCCGACTGCGTCCCGCGCCTCATGGCCCTCTCCGCTGACACCAGCCCCACCGCCATCCGTGAAGCCATCCTCCGCTCCATCGGCGTTGAGACAACCCTCCAGGTCTGCGCCCTCGTGCGCGACGAGGTTCTTCGCCGTCTGAGCGCCGGCACCGGCCCTGCGAACCCCATCTCCCCTTCCTCTGCCGCTGCCGTACAGACGCCCGACCCCCACAGCGCCGACACGAGCATGGTCCCGCCCCCGGGTACAGACACGCCCATGTACGGCGACGAAGACCCGGACATCGTGCTGCAGAACGCGCTGCGACAGCTACAGCAGGAAGAGGCCGAGGCCGAGGCCACGGCCGCCGCGGCGAGGGAGGAGCGGGAGCAGCGCGAACGCGCCCAGGGCACCGCCGCCGCTGCCCTTGCGACGCCCGCCATCCAGAGGGCCACGTCTAACGCCTCGCGCTTCGTCACCTCAACCCCCGAGCTCAACCTGACGCCCATTAAGAACGACGATCCGGTCTCCGCCAACGAGCGCCCCTTGCGCTGCCCCTTTTGCGTAAACCAGAGGATGCTCCGGACCATCAAAGAGGCCGTCGAGCACATGTCCACTCACGTTGTCGTCTGATTTTTACCACTTTTTGTTATGCCGCAGATGTTCACGACGAAGGAACATAGCGGTGGAGAAGGACAGTAGAGAGAATCACCAGAAAACCAGAGAAAAGAATACCCAGGCACTACTACAACCTACATCAGGCGTTTTGCGTCTCGGCGTTGGGGGCTGAATTATACAAGAGATTACATGCCGATGGCTGCTCTCCCCCTTGAAAAGAGGGACCCTTGTCATCATACGCTTGTTTGGAGGGAGTTATCAAAACCGACCGGGTCTCGGGTGTCGACGGCATGTAGGTATGCTTATATAAGTGAAGGCGGGAGGGAGGTTGCTGTTTGGTAGCCTGTAACAATTACACCGTTCAGAAATAGCAGACTGATTCCCCTTGTTTGCGATACTTGGCACTCACACGTCGTGCTTGACCCTTTCTGGAACGGTTTTCGCCTTCTCCCCTTCGGTACCGCCCTACTTTGTCGAGCACTGCTAATAATAAGGTAGCGTTTAAGGACTTTATATATACTACCTAAATACTTCTTTTTATTAGTAATAAGCTTATAAAAGTCTATTAACTATTAGGAAGTAAGTAGTATTATATTTTCACCTTTAGTAATAATAGTCCTTAGAAACAGCTCTCACTACCTAGATAAGGAGGGTAATAAAGTTAGAGGCAAGGCACAATGAACCTGTCAGCTCATCAATTCTGTTTGTGCACTTGGAAGGCAATCTACCGTCACAAGTCATGGCCATGATGCAATAGGAACATGCGGTTTGGTAAAGTAGGTTGTCTTGATTTTTGCTCAAGTACAGGGTATTGGTCCCATCCCTTGACCATCACATCGTCCACACCTTCGTTGGGCTCGTCATCAATAAACCCTTTTAACCTTCCTCTCCTTCTTGCGCATACCGCAGGACTGACCAGGTCAGCAATGAGGACCCTGCTGAGAAAAGTTCCCATGCTTTAAAACAAAGAAAGGAAAGAAAACGGCAGGTCAAGCCTGCTGCTGCTGTCTGGCATGAGAAAATAAAACGCCCGCCAATGTCCCTCTGTATCCTCACGGTGGAAACAGATCCGTCTTGCGTCTTTGAAAGAAACTGTTTCACAGATAGACACCCCTGAGGGCTGCATCGATAATTCTTTTCCCATCATCAACGTCAATAACCATCAAGAAAAATCGTAAGTAGGGGCCAACTAAGGGCCAAAGAAGGATGGTGGAGGAGGGGGGGAGAAAGGGGGGGGGCCTAGCCGCTTCTGCGGAGGGGAGACGATCCACTGGCATCAGAGTCGTATATCGAGTCCAGCAGGACAAAACAGTACAGAAGAAAAATCGGCCCATCGCCTGTGCGATAGGACATGGGTGGGGGGTAGTTTGGCGCATGCGCTGGGAATCATGAAATAATAATGCAAAGACGTTCGGGGTATGCTTTTGTCTCTCGAAGTAGTCCACAGAAACGATCTGAAACCGGTCAAGTAGAGCGTTGCCGCATCATGCCACGCCTCAGACTTGCTCCACATACAGCAGGAGCTTTTCGTTTCTTTGCAAGGCATAGTCAAGATCGTTATCGCTCATCAAGTTGGGCTTGTCGCCAGTGGCCTCGTCCTTGTAGAAGAGTTGAATCTCTTCACCAACAGGGATTTTGAGCCTGTCCACAATCTTGTCATAGAGTTGTTGGAACTGTATTTCCGTAGGAACTCGGATGGCGATGAGATCACCGTTGAAGTAAAGCTTGATCTTCATGATTTGCCCTTGGCCGATGCCGGGTGTGGTAACGGGTTGAGATTGGGACAGGGACGAAGACGGCTGTCGGTTTGGGCCTGGTTGACCGATTGCTCGTTGCTGAGGCGCAGCAGATAGACCGCCGTACCCATTGCCGTTCAGGTTATTCTTGGATGACTGCCGTGATGCCGCATCCGCCGGTGAGTCGGTTGATGACGGCTGTGAACCGCCAGAAAGTCTGTACTCTTCATTGGGCGCGCTGGGGTCGATTTCGTAGTCACCCTCCCTAGGCGCGAAGAACTGCTTGACAAGGGCGCACCTTGCGATGTAGGGCGGTTGCGCAAGAAGGTTTTTGACGTACGCATCCAGGTTGTGCAGGCGGCCCTCGGTGATGGCATCTGTGACATAGTTGACAGGGCCAGGCATGTACGGGAGGGTGCGCTTCTGCGTTCCGGTATTGCCTGCCTCAGCCGGGAACTCCGTGAGCAGAGCGATCTGAAAGTCGTAAAAGTCTTCGTAGTATCTTGACAGTTCCCAGTGACGGCTATCCTCTAGAACCGCCTCGATGACAAACCAATACTTATCCTCGGCAAAGCAGTATCTGGGAATGCGTGCCGAGATAGGCGCATACAGCTGCGACGCTGGCTTGGCATATGGACTGGGTTGGGAGGTCTGTTGGGAATTGCGCTGGTAGGCAGCCTGTTGCTGCTGCTGCTGCTGCTGCTGCTGCGGGTCGAGGATGTACATTAGCTCAGGATGGTTGAATGCAAGACTCGGAAGACACTCACGAAGTTACTGCCGTTCTGTGAACTTGTGCGTCCGCCTTGTTGAATGCTCATGCGCTCCATGCCTTGCTCAATAGATCCTTGCTGCGGTGCAGCACCGTTGTCGAACTTGCCCAGGGTAATGCTGCTGTTCTTGTAATCGGCCGCCATCTTCTTCCACTCTTCAACCTTTGGAATGCCCGCCTTTTTGATGGCATTCGAGGCATCACCGACGGCTGTGTCGGTAGCCATGTCGCGGATTTCGACGAAGGATACGGGGATCAGACCGGGACCGCCGAGCCTACCAATGGGCTTGGCGACGAACCATTCGGGGTTGGATTGCGCAATGACGATGATGGCTTCGCCAGCCTTGGCCTCCAACTCGTCGGCACGTTCTGCCACAAAATCGTACATGACGATGCCATAGACCATGGCGCCAGACCTGCTGCCGGAACGGGACATGCGTTGGGTCGGGGGCGGCGATTGCATAGCACCAGCAGGCGGCACAGCCTCGGCGTAGCCAGAATCGTGATCGGGGTTCTTGGAGATTGTCGGAGACATGGTCGGCGGCCGGGGCAGAGCACCGCCGTCCGACTGACCGCTATCTCTCTCAGTGCGGCCCAGTGCCTGGAAGAAGGCGACGGGCACGAGGCCGCGGGCGTCGGGTAGAGCAGGATTGCATGCTTCGTACCAGTCGGAATCGTTTTCTCGGCCGATGACGTGGAAGAAATCGCCTCGGGAGAAGCTCAGTTCCTGGTTGGATTGCGCTTCATAGTCGTATAGGGCTCGAATGACCTGGTTGACGGGTACCAGTGGTCAGCAAAGGTGCGATTTCGGTGCTGTCAGCCCGCCCCCCCCCCCACCATCCACGTCATGTAGATAGATGGGTAGATCGTGGGGCAGCATCAGGTTTGTGGGGGGGGGGATTCGACATACCTTCTTTGGAGGAACAATGGCAACAGCCGACTTGGGGGCAATGTTGATCTTGGCGTTGTCCTTTTCGCCCTTGATGGACCGGCGGAGGGCCTGGAGAAGGTGAGGCATTGTCAGCAAGTGGTCGGAAAACCGATTTCTTGAGATTGAGTCTCGATTCATTGTGGGTGTGGGCGCGGGCGCATGCGGGGTCGCATTCATGCGATGGAGGTAGGGGAAACACAGAGCAAGATGTCGCAAAAGCAGAAGACAAAGCGCAATGTTTGTTGTAAAGCTTTGAGGGAAAGGTCTTGATGATTGCAGAGAGAAAGTCGCAGGCGCATGTGGTCGTAAGGGTGATATGGCGTGCGCGCATACACAACTCTTTCCTGCTAAGGAAAGAAGAAGAGGGAGGTGGAGGGAAGAGAGGGGGAGGGAGGGAGGAAAGGGGAAGCACAGCAGCAGGTACCAAAAAGGGTGGTTCACAAACCTTCATTTTGTGTGACGTTCACTCTCTCTCTCTCTCTCTCTCTCTCTCTGGTGAGGGCAGCTGCAGAGTCTGGCAGGAGAGTGAGATTCAATGGTTCAAAAAGAAAGTAGTAGTAATGGTGATGGGGGGAGGGACGGGGACCTTGTGACACCACCCACGGAGAGTTGACAGTGTTGATGGGGAGGATTGGTAGGTATGAAAATGGTCCTTCCGAGAGGAAAGGCAAGGCGTGATTGGGCGCAAGACAAAGGTGGAGCAGACTGGTGCAACTACAACGGACGGACTGGAGACTGAGGTATGCCTGTCTTGTCTTGCGTTGCTACTTGAGTTGTATTGTTGTCGTTGCTGCTGCAGTCGCAGTAGGTGTGTTGTCGCAATGGAGGTGTTGGCTGACCAAGATGGAAGAGATGCTCAGATCGGAGCGGAAGGTCGAGCGAGGTGTGGTTGCTTGTTTTTTTTTCCCCTTTCCCTGTTTTCCAAAGGATGGAGGGGAGGGAGAGAAGTGATTAAGACCGGGACCAGGCTGATGCTGGTGCGGACGGGACGGAGAGAGGGGCGATGTGATGACTACTGACTGGGTCGCACTTTCCCTCCGATTGCGTTCCTTCCTGAGTCGTGGTGGCCGTTGGGCTTTCTGAAAAGGAAGCAGCGGCGGGGTCGTGGGAAGGTGAAGTATGGGAAGGAGGTAGATCAGGTGGAAAAGAAGGGTCGTTCCTTCCTCGTTCTCGTGTGTACGGATACCGTCTTGTTGTTGTTCTTTTGGTGTCGCACTTATTAGTGACGATTCCCTTTCCTCAGCTCCCTTTAGCAGCCCTTTCGTTTTCTTGCCTTCCTCCCCAACACGCCTGCACTAAGCAACGTATTTCCTACCCGACGTCGTTTCCTGCTTTTCCGAACCGCGCGCGCACCAGAAGTGAAAAAAAAAAAAAAAACCACCCCCTAGTCGTCCTGAAGTGTGTCGGTTGGCTGATGACTGGCCGTGGCCTGTCTCTCCCGGACTTTCTTATTTGGACTCGGGGGGATAGAGTGGTCGGTCTCTCTCCTTCTCGGCCTCCGAAACAGGATGGCCCGCGATTCAACTCGGGCTACACGGCACTCGACGGAGGTCGCAGCAGTCGGACAAGGAGGTTGGCAAAGGCGCACACGACTTATCGTCGCTCCTCGGTCGGGGGTCAATGACTGTCGTCCAAGGTCCGATTGTTGTTTTCGACTACGCGGCGGAGTGCAAATATTGCGCTGGAATGCGGCAAGAGGGCTATGAGCGACCTGGCGGGGTGAGAGGAGGGGGAGGCAAGGGAGACGACTCAAAAGAGAACGGCGCGGATGGGCGAGGGTAAAAAGGCTCCTTCGCCCGAGCCCGAGCATCTGCCCAAACAGCCAAGGTACCTGGGTCCCCCCGTAGACTACTGCTACCTACAGGGGTACAATACACCACGCACACCACAGGCACACACGTGCGTCCAACGCCCGGGATGCAGTCCTAATTCCTGCCAGACCAGACGACGAATCGAAGGGGGGGGGGGGGNNNGGGCTTGACTGGTGGGACTGCCCGACGAGGGTCAATACCCTGGTCTGTACCTGTCCTGTCCAGCTTCTGGGCTTAGCTGGGCGTGGGTGGGTAATTTACGCTAGGGTTACGGGTGGGTGTCCTGGAGCGTGTCGACGTGCAGATTGCTATGGATGGTGGCATGCGTCTTGCGGCGCGCAAGTGGGTGAGTGAGTGGTATCTGCACTTGGGTGGGCTGTGCGAGACTCGGTGCTGATTCTCATATCTAGGGAATGTTTCTTTTTTCAACATTGATCTTCTCAAATTTTCAACCATGTTTCGATTGCATACCGGTCCATGTGGATGCATCTTCCCAATCTCCCAGCTTGCACTCGGGGGCACTTGCACAACCGCAGCCAGGCCAGCAGCGCCCCAGCAGGTGACGCCAGCAACAGCAGGGCGTTTGGGCAGGCAGTTGATTGATGGGTGGGGAAACAGACCACTGCCAGTTGGACCGACGGAGACTGAACCACCCTGCATACGGACCGGGCATTGCGCGAATACGCTGCGGATACAGCGGGCGTATTGACTAGCAGCAGGCACCCTCAGGTGGAAAGCTTAATTACAAAAAAAAACAAAAAAAAGCCCCTAATGCTCCAAAGGGAGTCAGAAGCCACCGAGGGAGGGGATCCCGTCCTCTATTACTCCATGCCTGACGTATGGTAGAGACGACCACGAAGCATCGGCTGTTGGCTTTTTTTGGTGTAACGCAGCGAGCAGCATTGGTCGCGTTTCTTTTGTAGCGTGGATATGCTAGAGTTCAGGGGCCACCTGTTAACTGCCAGTCAAATTTCTGCAGTTGCATGTGTCGTCTTCATGCCCATCCAAGCTTCGTGCCGGTGGCTGCACCCGGCTCTGGGCCGAGGGAACTGGTGCCGCCCTGAGGAGTCACAGAGCCAGAGACCTGAGGGGTCCACGGGGGCCTCACAGCGATTCAAGTTCCCAACAGAGCAGTCAACTGCAGCCTAGCAGGATCCAGTGAAGCAGCGCCCTTCGCAGTGCCCCATGACTGCATATGAAGCAACACGATGGCCTTGCACAATGGCCTCGCACAATGGACACCGGGTCTTGTCAGGCCCACCAGTGAGCGCGCGAGGTGGCTCCGGGTTGACGAGACTCTTCGCTTTCGCTCAGCCCTTCTTTGCGACGACGCCAACCAACACCTCTTATTGGCGTGCAGCGGAAACTAGTTTCCTCGATAGTCTGTCTTGTCACCCTCTTCGAGGAGCTGTCAAACGGACCAGTTGGCTTGTACATAGTACGCTACACCAACAACAACATCATCCTCAGCATCATCACACACTAGTACCAGCAGCCCGTGCGAATGGACCGCCGGCCGGGGCCAACAGCAATACCCCGTCTTTCCTCCCCCACCGTTGCATACGTAGTAGTACATAGGTAGCTTTTGCCACTGTCTTCTTGGGCGCGCGCACATGGCAAACCTCTCCGCTGATAAAAAACACAGACCTTCTTCTTCTTTCTATCAACGCCCCTCTACGCTGACACTGACCTTGCACGCCCCCTACGCGAAACGGCGATATGCAGCCAATAGCAAGAATCTCGCACCTTAAGACGCTTTCTTTTGCATGAACTGACTGCTCTGCTGAACAGCTTATCCCTTGTATGGTGAGCTGGTCAATCATGAGGCTTGCCCGGATGGCAGTGCGACGCAGGGGACTGAACCAGAGTCCGGAACTCAGAGCGGCGGCGGCGGCGGCGGCGGCATCTTATCGATTGACGCAAAGACTATCCGAAAGTGTCTTCTACGCTCTTCTGATTCCGGGTAATGCGGGAAGAAGGGGTATCCTGTCGGCCCCCATCTATCAGCCACACTCTAGCAGAGATGTTCCCTCTTTACAATCAGGTACAGAGTATCCGTATCCTTACGGATACAGCTCAGCAGATCCCGAGAAATGCCTCTCCTTGAAAGACCCCTGCATGCGGCGGACCCGGACGGTAGTTGTTCTTTGGATCCCTTGAGTTCCTGCCTGACGAGTGCAACGGCCCGGGTGCCACTTCGGCCTCAACCTGACAACGGTCGAACCTCGCTACGCGGAATCTTTCCCCGGCCGCCTCTGGTCCGAACCGCCTGGCCTCCAGAGACCAGAAAGTGCCGTAGGCAAACGCTCCGATGCCATGCCTATTGGCATCCGGCGTCTCTCGATTCTTTCCTAGTCGCCGAAAGCGCACGTGTTCCGCCACAGCACCCCTCAATAACACTGTGATATCGGAGGGTTTCTTCGCTAAGGATATATCCCACGAGTTTTAGAACGCGGGGTCGGCCTCCTCTCAGGCTCCTAACGAGCTCGAGCCAGAGAGCAAAAGCAGGACAAATGTTCCGAGCCACGATACAAGGGTCTCGCGGATCTAGTGTGGCCCACGCCAAGCCAGTTTCGCGAATCTTTTTGATGTCGCCTGCATCTAGTTATGCAAGCACCTTCAGACCAACAGGGTATTTGTTCTTCAACGACAAGTTCCTTGTGCGCATTTTTCGTCAGTCACACGTCCTCCAATCCACCCGGCGGTTCGAAGCTCAACCTGGGTTTCTTTTCGAAGGGCATGATGATCTCGCCCTACCGTTCGTTGATAGCCCAACTCCTCTAGTGTTTGTCTTTAGATCCCCCCCCNGTGCACACTAAAACCAGCTTGCGAGGATGACAAGGAAGGTCTAGACTGGGCTAGAATGCGTTCATGACCAATTGACCAGCGCAATTTTGGCGGACCTGCCTACGCGCCAACTCGTCGGTCCAGCAACTTGGCGCGCGCATCCACTGGTTACAACACCGAGCATCTCAATTGGCTCGACACGATCGAACCGCCAACGACGACTGAGAGATCAAAAACCATCGGTCCGGATTGGATGCACTCCCCAGTCTTGCTACGAACTGCTTGGCTTGAAGGCCAACGGCGATGTGCCTTGCATAGATGGCGCTCCATGTGTCTAACCAGAATGACCTCACCTACGGGACAACTGGTGCCGGCGCATCCCCCATTTCATCCCAACTTTCCGACGCTTCGAATAGATTGCTACTCTCTTCATCCCCTTCTCCACCTTGGTCCTCATGATGGTGGCTCCTCCTTCAAGCTTTCACTTGGCTCGTCGAGATGCGCTAGACATGCTGCTGAGAACCCTGCCAGCATCTCGTTTCAGCAGGACGCTCAAGGAACCCGTAACACGTCCCCGCCCCTTGTTGGCCTTCACAGAGTGACGAAGGTCGTAGGTGAAATGGCGCGCGAAGGGCTTGACACTCTGTGTCGCTCTGCCGTTCCTGTCGATCACCAGCCGGAACACGCGGGCAGCGGACGGCGGCTAGGGTAGGTAGCAACAGGCTGACTTACAGCTTCTGTCCCTCATTGTATCGGATCACGAGGCCCGCGGTACCTGAGCCAGCGCGTCTCCCAAGACGGCTATCAGCATCCGGAGAGGAGAGCCCTATTGTGGGAATGACGCATGCGGGAACGTTAATGGCAGAGCCTCCTCGTTTACCAAACTCATGTGTTCCGGATGGCAAAGCTCTTTAGTGCCTGTCTGATCGTCCGCTCGACTGGTTGGCAAACACCTTCAAAAGCTCCAAGATCCCAGAGATCCTCGGGGCTCTTCTGCAACAACGAATCGTGCCTGCAATCTTAACCACATGCTGTCCATGGGGGGGGGGATGATACCCAAACCCCGACAACGAAGTTTTAATTCCAAAAGCAGGTAACAAAGGGTCAAGCCCATCTACCTAATATCTCTTTATGATAATCTGCGGGAAATATTTGAAGCTTTCCCTCGTGCCTCATCTGCGTTCGGATCTAGCCTTTGCCGTTCTCGAGCACGACGCAACTTGAAACTCGACGTCCCAAGTCGCCTGAAACGGGGGCAGAAATCGAGACCTATCGCCAATAAGGGATCGGCAATGGGCACCTATCCCTTGGGTACTTATCAAACTGTTCACCGAAGTTCCATACGCAACGACGAGGAACTCTGAGTCCGTGGTTGCTGATCCCAAGGTCGGGGCCGGCCTTATCTCAGGATACCTTGGCCACTGTGAGACCTGTCAGCCCCAATTCCGGGCGAAGAAAGACGCATGGATGGCTGGGGAAAAGGAAATTTGGGTTGTTGGTTTCTTTGCCCGAGCTCGAATTGTTGTGGTTCCGTGTCAAGGGTTCGGCTCCGTTGGCTCGATAGCTCAAAAGAGTTCACGACCCGGTCGAGGCAACAGCCGATCCCATCTATCCTCGAACCATCATGAATCGATGTCGGCGGACGGCATGATGTCATCGGGCTGATTGTTCAACACAGGCGGTTCTAACCTCGAGTCAAACAGCTTGAGAAGTTTTTGCAGAGTACAACACAGC
Organism: Colletotrichum lentis; assembly: GCA_003386485.1. Taxonomy (NCBI): domain Eukaryota; kingdom Fungi; phylum Ascomycota; class Sordariomycetes; order Glomerellales; family Glomerellaceae; genus Colletotrichum; species Colletotrichum lentis. Next base: position 1,500,575 of record NWBT01000041.1, on the reverse strand, counting down.
TCCATGTGAGCAGCACCTTAGAGACGGCCAACTTTGGCCAAGTCGCCATGCGCTGGGTGAAACTCTTGACAGGTAAGCCACCGACATGTAAATTACTGCCCACACCGTCTCGTAACGTCGATTTGTGGTCGTCGACCCATAAACTGGGCAAATGGCATTCCGGCTAGGCCGAAGGAACACGATCGAACAGCCCTTGGTCTCAAGCCGACGCCGACAATGTAACCAACAGCTGAATCGGCGCAAAGGGCCAAAGGGGGGTGGGGGAGGGGTCTTCTGCGTGCCGGGCCGGCCGCCGTTCAAAGTACCACGCAACACCACCATGTGACGACTCCTCTCAGAAAGACATCCATCCATTTTTCGACCCTGCCGGGTTTGTCGCTTCGGGGCCGTAGACCGTGGCGGCTCCTCCCGCTGCATGTACGTATACAGCTTCCTGGCCAAACTGTTCAACAGGCACCCGGCCGGACGGGCGGCCTATGGCTTACAAGTACGGGTGCCCTCATGTCTAGAAACAGGATGCGGGTCACCTTGCGACGGGCAGCTGGGCATGGAGCTGCCGAGCTCTTGGGGGTTGCACGTCGCTGGGCTGGTGCTGCCACCCGGGCTGTCGTCACGGATCGACAGAAGCATGAACCTAGTGACAGGCCTGGGAGGCGATGGTTACCACAAGTCGCGATGGCTCAAGCTCGGGCATTGAAGTTGGCAGCTCGGCAGACCGTCGCTGGCCTTCTCCCTTTGAGGGGATCTTTGGATTTACAGATACGAGGCAAATGGCAAGCCAGTGCGATGCCCCGGTCCAGCCATACAACCAAAATCCCCAGGTAAATTGGCCGCCATTATTTTTCTGTATTACGTTGGAAGGGGGGGGGGGGGGGGGGNGGCTTTTTCACGCCAACGGCATGCTATCCAGTGCCTTGACTTAACACCACACAGTCCTTCCTTGCGAGCTTCCCCCCCAAAAAAGTCTGCCCATATTCTGCCCAGAGTCTGCCAAAACCGAAAACTAACACCAAAGTAAGGATCCATTCTGCCAAGAGGCGGGACGGCGGCGGAGCTACAGTCTGGTTGAAGCTCCGTTGCTCCACGGAGTCCCAGGGAGAACGGCATGGGCAAAAGCAACTGTGCGCACAGTCGCGCACGGTAGTGTCGTTGTCTGAAGAAGCTACCAGGTCGCCCTGTCTTGAGAAAAGACTACAAGAAGAAGAACAAGAAGATGAAGAGGAAGAAGAAGAAGAAGAAAAGAGTATCCTTTGCAGACCGAGAATTGGCGGGGGTAGGATAAGGTTTCTGCTCATATCGGACTGGCCAGAAGAAGACCGATTTGTGCTGGGGGTGAAGCGAGCGCGCGCGCGCGGACACACACACACACACACACAGAGGACTGCAAAAAGCCTCTATTCCTACGCGTTTCTGGAACAAAGTCTCCTCCGTATGCAGCTACAACATTGCGGGTTCCCCATGCGAGACTATGGACTAGACCAGTGCACGGCAGAGATAAAAGAACGGGGATCTGCCCTCCTCGGCCCCTGTCGGGCAGCAAGCCTGGCCGGTCATGGTGTCGACTTTTCGGGGTCTCTCATTGATTGCCTGTCTAGGATGGTTCCCCTGCCCTCATGAGGCTTCAATGTTGGGTTCGTGGGGGGCGAGGGCTTATGGTGTTCCGGCCCGTACCAGAGCCTCGCAGCTGCGGCCCTGCAGGTGGCGAGCCGCGGCCAGGAGGATCATGGTCCGGGACCTGGCGCGAGATCTCTATGGAGTATCTAGTCCATTTTCAGACAACGGCACTGAAGAACGGGCCGCCAAGTGACTTTTGTTCTCTCGAGAGCTATTTCTACGCTGATGATCGAGCTCGCAACAAACAGGCGCCAGAGTAGCTATAGCATGCACTCGGTCCAAGAATACGTTTGTAATAAATGTTGCCCGCTTCCATCAATCACGGGCATTCGTCCACTGCATACGCCATGCAAGGACACGGCATATGGACACACCTCAGACCCACCGGCGTGGCAACTGCGCCGCAAGACCGATCATGTTCCATCTCCATCGTGGGGATATAGCAACATATAGATTCCATTTGGTTATTGCAAACCAGTGACCGTTGTGCCGCATAAGGCAGGCGCCAGCAGATCCTTTCAAGATGAACGACACATATGCCAACGTCTATTGAGAGACCCGAGGTTCAACTCCAGTCGCCTTCTATCCCTTGAAAAGACAAACGAGCCCACGGATATCCCGCTCCAACGCCATCCTGTTGCCTGTGCGAGAACAAGGCGAGCGGGTATCAAGACGAACAAGCCCCCAGAGCCCAAGGCCGGCATCAAGCCGGCAATATCGGACATTGACAGCAACATGGCCGTCAGTTTTCGAACCGCCCTCGTCCGAAAGACAGCCTCTCACGAGCCCCCGAGGAGTATCCCGCTATTTGAAGCTATGGGTAAGCGTCCAAAGCCGTCTGAAGTGACGGAGAGGTGTAATCTGATGGTTCGTGATCTCGTAACCATGTCTGGTAGTAAACGTCTTCGAAGAGCGAGGGGAATGCATGGTGAATATGGACGCAAGTGCTGTGACAACGTCGAGAAGGGAGGATAAAACAAGAGAGAAATAAAGTCTACGCGGAAAAGGTCGACCAAAACCGGCAGGCCTTGGCGTGAGACGTGAAGAGTTTAGGGGAAGGAAGGCCACTCGCGAGGCCTGCAGTCGGCGGCGAAAAATGGTTAGAGGGTGTAGAGCATGCTGTGACGAGAGAAGAGAGATGACGAGCAGCTCATATCTGGCCTTTGATATCAACCTTGCGGAACGCCTCAGATCTCGCAGAGTCGAACAGCACTCCGGCTTTGCCGGTCAACAGAGCAATGTACTCTTGCCGTTCCTCGAGAAGATGCTGTCCGTTATAATCGAGAATGAATTGAGCCGCATCGACGTCGGACTCGAAGCCGAGTTCCTCCGTGATGAATCGTAACTTTACGTCCGGCTTGTACCTGTGGAATATTAGCGAGACTGGTCTGCCAACAAAAGGGGTTGAGAGCGGACTTACGCTTTGCAAATGTTGCACAGGGCTGCAAGGCGTTCACGGACGACAAACATGTCCATGAGGTACGCTCCCATGTTGGGAGTGTCGAGGTAAAGCTGGAAGAACTTGTGGTAGTTTCCCAAGGCAAGAGCCGAACGCACCTCAAGCGCGTGCTTGATGGGCCGCTCCTCCTTCTCTGCTGCGGTTAGATCTGCCAAGGCATCATTGAGGCCGGTACGGTTGGCGGTGTGAATGAAATACAGAATGCGGTAGGCCTTGAACTCGATGGGGTTCCCTTTCAGTCCCTTGGCGTACAGGGTACGCAGCTGGGTTTGGCACTGATTATACTCACCGAGGTCCCCCTTCTCTAAGGCGATGCGGGCGTGAAGCTCGTATACGGACACAGTGAAGTCGTTCTTGATCCGTTGGACAGTCAGGTCTTGGCGCATGGACTTCAGCTGATCGCAGATGTAAGAGTAGTTGCCTTCCTTCTTCCACTTCTTCTTAAGAAGATCCATCGTCTTGTGAAGGACGCGTTCGGGCCGCACCTGGGAAGGAACGGGAGGAGCGGTCAGGCGCAGGTAGCGCTTCTCCAACGTCTCGCTTGTGCCGACGACGGGACCGTCCGAGGGCGGAGGGCTGGGCGAGCGATAGGACGACTTGTAGCCGCCGTCGAAGCGACGTTGGCGCTTCTCCATCTGCTTCTGGAACTTACTTGACTTGGGCAGAGGCTCGTCGAGGCTAGCGCGTTTGTCGGGAGAGGCGAAGGTAATGCGGTCTTCCAAGGCGTTGGATCGGTTGCTGTTAGTAGTACGCCAAGGCACGGCAGAAGACTTGTCATCCGGGGTAAAATCAGACGACTTCCGCTTCTTTGGATTGGCCGACGGGATGTTGTCATATCGCGATGCAAAGGGAGACGCAACGTTCATGGAGGAGTTGAGCTGGGATTGACGCTCGTTCTTAATCAGGGCGGCGGGGAAGGGCATGTTCTCCCAGTTGGTGGACTCGAGAGTACCGTTTTCCATGTGTTGCGAAATGGTTTCCTTCAACTTGGCTTCAATGTCGGGGCGAGATACGGATGGATCCATATTGCTAGGGAGGAAGGACTTTTGGACATATTCTCGCACGGAAGAAGGCCATTCAACCTTGCGCGTGGGCGGCACAGGAGTCGCCGGAGCGGTCTGATCGAAGGGAGCAACCACGGGCGACGGCGTCGTGGTGTAGGCAGGTGCGGATTGGGGAGGATACTGGCCGAAACTTTGTCGAGCCTGGACTGCGGTGTATGCTGGATCTGTTAACAACAGCTTGTTAACATCGCAAATCGAGACAGGGCGAGGTCGTCTGGACGGGAAGAAGACTTACTGGGAGGGTAAGCATAGTTGGCAGGAGGAGCGCCGTAAGCGGCGCCTGTAGGTGGCGCCGGAGGCCAGCTAGTGGGCATCATGATGGCGGTTGACGAGGGCTCCAAGATCTTTCTGAATGGGGGATTAGTTTGTAGGGTAACAACGAGTATATTTCTTGGTTGGCTACGTGGTAAGTGTTGCCAGCGGCTGTTTGTTGTTGGTGTGGATGATGGGAGTGGTAAGGGAGGAAAAAAGAGATGGATGGAGTGAGGTTGGGGATAATCCGGCAAAGGCGGTGGAAATGATGGTGGTCCGTGTGCGGGTTTTCAGGCTCGCAGCCTGTCATCAGTGGGAACCTAGGTACCTAGGTACAGTATCCGTACTACAGGTACATACTCGGACCGATGGGTAGGTACCTATCTTAGGTCAGCATGAACACAGTTTGCGCTAACTTCGAATCGGGGCTATCGCTGTAGTGGGTCGGGTACATCCCACCTCTGAGTGGCGGGGCATATCATGTTGGTTGCGAGATAAACTGGCGCCTAGCTTGTATTCGTAGCGCGCGATCCGTTAATCCAGCCGGCTACAACAACTTGGCTCTGGGCCTTGCGAACGCTGCTGGGCTTATAACCATTTCCCTTTTTTTTTTTCTAGGAAACTACTCGATTAACTCTATTTCTTCTTCAAAATATGCGCGATCCCTAAACGAGCTGCGAATTCGGCGTCCAACCTCCTAATCCGCCCGAGACGACGAGACCAACCCGTCCCCGACGAATGCGACAACTCGCGGCCAACTCAATACCCTTCCGTTACTTCAGAAACATCATAGCCACATCTTGTGCGAGAACCTCGACATCCCGGATACGCTTCTGAACAGATATGACGGATGTTTCTAAAACATATCGACCTCACGACCGCTCTCCGGCCTTCCTACTTACCGGATGAAGTCTTGTTGTTCGTCCAAGACAATGTCGGGCTATACGAGGGGTAAGGACAACATCAACATATCTCGCATATTGAATCAGCTACTGACGCAACTGGCTGCTCTGCAGAAATGCCAAGCTTCCCCTACAGCAGAATGGCCAGGTCTACTTGACGTCTCACCGAGTTTGTTACGTCGACAAGGCCGAGCCGCGCAAGCATTCCGTCGCCCTCGAACTCAGAGATATCGATTCATACGAGTTTTATGCCGGGTTTCTCAAATCGTCCGCGAAAGTCACTATGAAACCCAAGCCATTAAAGCGCTCGTCGCTACAAACGAGAGCGTCTGCGATCTCTTCTCCGGGGAGACCCGGCACCGGGTCTCCTGCCCGATCAGACAGTCCCTACCGACCACCGCCTGAACCAGCAAGTGCTGCGACCTGGGTCTGCACCATCTGCACCTTTTCGAACCCGGTCCCGTCCAACTTCGATCCAACAACGGCGAACATCCACACGCCGTTACCGCCATGCCTTGCTTGCGGCATCAAGCCAACGCTGGCGCACGTGCTGAAGGCCTCCATCACCAACGTGACGAGCCGCACCCCGGCGGGCCCTTCAAGCCCCACGGTGAGCTCTCCTCTGTCGATGGGCCCATGGTCTACATCCACCAAGCCAGGCGACACGGTGTCTTTGCCTCCTTGGCCCGCTGCTTCGAACATCAACGGCACACCGCATAAACCAGCCGACCCGAGCACAACTTTCCAGTGCCCTCGGTGCACGTTCCTGAACCACCCTTCCTTGCTATCCTGCGAGATATGTGGGGCTCCTCTGATATCGCAAGATCTTCCCCAGACGAAGGCGCAAGAACGGACCCAAAGAACAGAGTCGCCAGGGCCGGTCTCGAGCTCGGCTACACCAGGCCAGGATACTGCCGAAAACATCAAGATTTCCTTTCGCGGCGGCGGGGAGAAGATATTCTACGAGCGGCTGAAAGGAGCGTTGACGCAGAGGAAGTGGCTGCTGCAAGGAGCGCCACCGGTTCCGAAGAGCAACCGGACGATCGACGACAACGGCGCCATTGTACGGACGCCTTCCGCCACCCCTGAACGTCCCAAGGGCGTTGGTATCGCCGGGCTGGAACAGCGCGGGCTCGACATGCGCAAGAACAATGAGGTGATGATCGGCAGCGCTTTCGAGGACCTGGACGCCCTCATGGCATCGGCCAAGGAGATTGTGGCCCTCGCAGAAAGATTCGCGCGACAGAACGGCGGCAGCGGCGCCGAGGCCAACGCTCTCCTGGCCGAGTCGGCGAGTCAGCTCGGACTTGTGACCACAAAAGACATTGTGGGCGGCAGCAGCTCCGAGACGCTGTACCTGTCTGAGCTGTCGAGGAACCTAGCAGAGTTTCTAACGGACGATGCGCGCGGCGTTCTGAAAAAAGCGGGAGGGATCATCAACCTGGTGGATCTCTGGGCCATGTTCAATCGGGCGCGGGGTGGCGTCGAGCTCGTGAGCCCCATGGACTTTGAGAAGGCGGCCCAGATGTGGGAGTCGCTCAAGCTCCCTGTGAGGCTGCGCAAGTTCAAGAGCGGCGTCCTGGTCGTGCAAAGCAGCGAGCGCACGGACGAGACGACAATCAAGGCCCTGGTCTCATGGCTGGACGACCTCCACGAGTTCCCGCCGGAGAAGGAGCTGGCGTGGGACTGGCGACAGTTCGGGCGCGGCGTCACAGCGCGGGATGCGGCCGAGCGGTTCGGCTGGAGCATCGGTGTGGCCGAGGAGGAGCTGGAGATGGCCGAGGAGAGAGGGGTGCTTTGTCGCGAGGACGGCATCGAGGGCCTCAAGTTCTGGAAGAACTACATCGACACGGGGGACGCGAAGCACCGTCAGCGCAGAAGGCATCGCGAAGAGGACGAGGTGGTCAAGGCGCTGCGGGAGAGCGGGCTAATGTGAAGGAGGGCTGTATTGACACGGTGACTTGGATATCTATTTCTTGTGCCCTCGGCGGCGCAATTGCAGACATTAAACGCATTACTATTCTACAAGTGTATGTGTGTGTGTTTGTTCGTTCGTTCGTGTGTGATGCTGTGAGCGAGGGTTCCCCGGCCTGTCGCCTATGGAAGGATCGACCAGTACCTCCAATCCGCAGCTGGGATAAGACCGCCTCCCTCTCCCCAGTTTGTAACCATCTAGATGCCAAAGACGAAGAAGAAAAAGAAAGCAAAACCTTATAGCCCAGAAACGCCGCCCATATGAGCCCAATGCCCGTGAGATTTGTACACAGCAATGACAAGAAAACGACGCACGACTTCCACGTCGACCCCCGATCGCAATTTCATCGACACATCGCAGAGAGGAAGAAATACAGGCTCATGGCGTCCTCTCCATTTTGTCCATGAGGCTCAGCCTCACCTTACGGTTGACGACGCCGCCAACGCCGTAGGCCGGGATGATGCGGCAGATGCGGGCCATGGTGCTGATGCCCCAGTTCTTGGCGACGGAACGCCACCTGTCGGCCCACGAGACGGGCGCCGCGGGCGCGCCGGGACGGTTGTAGACGTCGAGGCCCAGCAGGTGCAGCGGGGTGCTCGCGAGCTGGACCATGGCCGGGGCGGCGAATTGGACGACGGTCAGGCCGCTGACCCTCTTGGCCATCTCGTCGCCCATGCGGGAGTTGAGCCAGGGGCCGAGGCGGGGCGGGACGTTGAAGCTGGCGAAGATGGTCATGCAGTCGCGCAGGGTGAAGAGGGCGTAGGTCACGGCGGAGACGGGCCGCGGGGTGGCGCCGGGGGGTCCGAACATGCGGGCGAAGACCTGGTCCTTGTACATGCAGATGCCGATGTTGGCGGCGCTCGAGGCGGCGAACTTTGCGGTGCCGGCGGTGACCTCGGAGGCGGGCCGGTTGCGGACGGTCGAGGAGGCGGTGTCGAGGGTGTTGGCCGTCAGGTAGGTGCCGCCGTAGAGGGCGAAGATGAGGGCAAAGGGCTTGCTGAGGACGAAGTGGTGGGGGCGGAGGAGGAGCTCCCTGAGGCAGGATCGGACGCAGTCGCCGAGGCCGCGGCGGCCCGAGGCGTTTTCCATGATGGAGCTGGAGGAGGGGAGGGGTGGATGAGTTAGCCGCCTGTTTGTTGTGGAAAAGCTTGCAAGAAGGGAAAGGAGAGGGAAGAAGAGGAACAGGAGAATATTGCAGGCTTGCTTACCGGTCAATGATGGACACGAGGGGCGCGACCAGCGTGCCGGCGCAAGCGGCGCTGAACAGGTCGGCGCCCAGTCGCAGGCCCAGGTTTTTCGAGTTCCAAGTGGCCTTGGAGTCGGCCGTCTTCGTGTCCATGTCGACTTTCTGGGCCAGAGCCAGCGGGCTCGGGGGTTTGATCTTGAGGTTGGGGGGCGCGACGGGGATGGGAGCGAGCCCTTCTGAACTCGTATCTCGTTGAGCCATGCGGCGCGCTCTGGTGTTTTGTCGGTATGTGTCCGGGGATTTTTTTCTTCTTTTTTTGCCTTTTTGGGTCTCTTCTTTTTCGAGACTCGGGTTGAAGCTCTCGCGAAGGTTGGGAGGGGAAATGCTCCGGCGTCGTGGGTGGTTGGTCGTTAGCTCTCCCCGAAGTCGGTTTGCGACGGGTGATGTCAATAAACGGTTAGGTAGGTCGAGGGTGACGTCTTTGGAGGCGGCGCCGGGAGCTAGGAGCTAGGATGGATGGGATGACGACAAACACGGACAGGAGAGAAGACCAGACGACGTGGAAGAAGATGGAGGGTGGGAAGATGGGACGACGAGGAGGGAGAGCACGGCGATCACCAAGTTAGGGACGACGGCAACAGCGACGGCGACGACAGCGAACGGAGTGTGGGTAGCAACAGAGAGAAAAGGGACACGCTGCGGGAGGGTGAGCTATGAATCCATACCGAGAGAAAAGAAGAAGGGGCTACGGATAGACCAGACCCAAAAGAAGCAGCGGAATCGAGGTCAGACCCGGGGGAAGGGAAACGCGCCCAGTTATGGGAGTTCCTCGAGCTGCCCTGATAGAAGGGGGAAAAACACGACCCTGCAGTCCTGGAGAAGGATGGGAACAAAAAGTGGATAGTGCGAAGAGGTACGGATAGTATAGTCAGTCAGTCGCACGCACTCCGGGCCAAGTTCTGGCGAATCGCCGTTCGAAAATTTCAGCTTACTGGGGACCGAAGTCGGAGAGTCGGTACGACGGGGCCCGAGAGAGGAATGAATGGAACGTCAGCCATGTTGGTCCATAGTCCCTGGGCTTTTTTTGTCGCTTGTTCCCGTGTCTTTTCTTTTGTCCCTTTTTCTCTCACTCCCATCTCTCTCACACCATCCATCCCTCTGGGGCTTGACTCTTCCAGCGTGGGACTGGGAACCAGAGACAAGCAAGGGTTGTTGGTCGCCAAACTTGTCTGTCTGGCGTGTTATCCAACCCCCGAGAGACCCGGGAGAGCGTTCCTCGAGTTCCCGTAGGCTGGCCGGGGTCATCTTGTTTTTGGAGGAGCCGCGTGCCACTGCGAAACCTGGGTGGGCCTGGGATTGGGGGTCCTTTACTATGTAGGGGGGGGGGGGNCTTTTGGACCCGGGGCTGTGAGTCGGAGAGCGGAACCTGAGGAGACCAGTGGACCAGTGACGGCAACTGAGACGCTCGTTCTGGTGAATAGTGGGGGTCACACGGGGGGCGCCTGCTCCACGTCGGCGTCCCGTATCAAACGAGACCGCAGGAGCGCGAATCCCCGGGAATGGCATGACTTTGAGTGTGTTCGGGCAGCCGGCTTCCGACGTCTTCGGATATGCGCCCTGAAGTAACCAAACGGGAGAGACGGGAGAGCAAACCCCCGTCCGTTGGCAAAAAGAAGAAGGGTGGAGCACTCCCTCGTCGGCCACTCTCCCGTTGGCCGTCCGTCTGGTTTCCCTCCGGTATCCAGACCCACCACTTGTGACCATAGGTCGAGAAGAAAAGTCTTGGCTTAGCAAAGCCTTCCTCCGGGGGAGCGACCGGGGACCCGCGTGTCGAGGTACGTACTGCTTGGCGAATGTATTTACCGATTCTCGTCGATTCTGGCATCCCCATTCTCAACAACTCACGACTAATCGAATCGAGGTAACCGATAAGCTGCATGCACACGAGCACAATAACGATAACTCAGAACGGACATGAAGGCGTGTATCAGCCCAGGAGGAACTTGGGATGGGCAACTTTTCGCAAGGCGGCTCGGTTTTTTTGGTGACAAACTATCATGCGCAAGGTAACCAACCCCCAGATCAAGGTACCAAGGTGTCTGTGGCCTGTTGACCGGGGGGACGTGGTTTGTCGACTTCTCGACTTCTCGACTTCCTGACATGTCGCTACCCCTCCACACCGTATGCCCGCACCGCTTCCGCCCTGAGTCGTCTCGGGTACATGAGAGCCACTGTTTCGGCCGGCGCACCATCTACGCAGAAGGCTCGACGACCTTGAAGATGGGCGACAGCCTGAACTGCCAGTCCTCCGCCTTCTCATGCTTTCCATACGTCCTCAGCGCGCGGCTGAGGATCCGGTACTCGCCGGCGGCTAGCGTCGCCCCGCCCACGAGCTCGTTGCTGATGGAGAGCCAGAACGACCCGATGGCGCGCGTCAGGTATGTCACGGGGAAGGGGATCCACGACTGCAACCAAGGCTCATAGTATATGGTGAAGCCGACGTGCTTGTTCTTGCCGGCGACAGGGGGGTACACCCAGTCCGAGGGCTGCCAGTCCGGGTTGACGATCTGGAAGGAAAGTATTAGCATCCGGTCAGAACAATGACGATGACGAGGGAATAGGCTCACATCGAAGCTCATCTCTCTGGTCGACCACAGGGCGTTGAAGTACAGGTCGGGCATGGCCGGCGACACAAACTCTCTGCCGTCCTCGAATACGTCGCCGTAGCCGGCCTGCCCGAAGAAAACGGGGACACCGCGGTGAGTCTCCCAGATTTCAGCATCATACAGCGAGCCCTTGATACCTGCGCGTCATGTCGTCAGTCAACTCTGCAACTCGCCAAGCGTTTTCCACGGCGGTACCAATCACATACCGAAGTAGGTCGTCTTCACGGCCTCGCCGTTCGACCCGACAATGTGGATGCTGCCGCCGTACATGGCAAGCACCCCCGGCTCGACGTCGTCGGGCTCGGTGAACTCGACGTCGAACGACGCGCGTCCCCCGGCCGGGACCTTGAGCTCCGTGGCGGAGAACTTGACGCCCGCCAGGCCCTCGTCGGTCTTGAGGATGGGGTCATAGGAGATCCACGCGTCCCCGTACTCCCGGGAGCGCACGGTGCTGGCGGCCTCGTGCCCGATGCTGTACGTCACCGACGTGTTGCCCCTATTGTTGACCGTGATCGTGTGCTTCCCCGCGAAGAACATGGTGTCGTTAAGGTTGATGTTGGCGGGGGAGATGGAGGTGTCGAACGTGACGACCTTGAGGGCGTCGACCAGGCCGGCACCCTGCTGAGCGAGAGCGCTGGTGAGATGTCAGTGATCAGTACCGACGATGTGACTGGAGGGGGGAGGGGGCCAAAGACGTACGCTGGGACTGCCGTCCCGTTCCAGTGGTTGACGGACGACCCGCTTGCCACGATGCGGCGGTGGGCGGCCTCGGCCGGGTTGCTGCCAAGACGTGACCGCCCACCAACCGACTGGTAAAAAAGTGCCGCAACGCCGGCGATCTGACATGGTTAGCCCCGTGCGCTTCTCGGTGCGAGGCTCTCGTTGACTCACGTAAGGGGTGGCCATACTGGTGCCGGAGAACACGGCCCAGCTGCCACTGTTGGTCAGGTACGTCGACAGAATACGACCGCCTGTTTGTGTGAAAAAGACTTGTCAGTATGCGTGGTGCCGAACATGGACCAAGGGTGCGTGTCTGACCAGGGGCGGAAATCTCGGGCTTCAAACGGCCGTTGAGCGTCGAGCCCCAGGAGCTGAACTCGTTGATGGCAGCCGCCCCGTCATCGATGGCAAAAGCAGCGGCGGGGTTGTACTCGAACTCGAACTCGATGCTGTGGCCAGCCTCGTCCTGCTCCTCGAGCCAGATGCCGTCTTCGTAGTTGATCGCGGCGACTACGGGTCGTTAGCGTCGCAATTCGCAAAAGCGGTTGCAGTCGGGTTGAAGATGTTTGAGACTCACATCCAATGGGCTGGTCATCACGGTATACGGCACGCTCCGGGTGCTCGTAGCTAATGTTGGGGTAATTGTAGTAGAACACCCACTTGACTTGTCCGATCAAGACCGAGTCCATGAGCTGCCACGTGTCGAGACAAGCAAAAGAATTTCCTCGACTTGAGTAGGAAAGGTCAATCGCCGAGTCTTCATTGCGAAGAGGGGCAACTTACGGGAGGACCAGGATTTCGTTCTCGGGGATACCGCCGGCCGGCGCGGGGACGTCCCATTCCCAGCAAACATCCCAATCACGGCCCACGGGAGGGAGGTAGGCCTTGTATGTTCCACGCCTGTCCCATTGAACTTGGTCATCACTGACATAGTACTAGGAGCCATGTTAAAGGAGGATCCCAAAACACAAGAAGAAGAACACGGCAGGGGGCTCCTCACAATGTCGCGTGACTCGCCGCTGCTAGAATTGGCCACGACCTTATAAACGGGCTTCTGGACATGCTGAACGCTACCGACAGTGAGACTTCCATAGGCGTTGGCGAGGTTGCTCGTCAGGAACGGTCCTTTCTTGGCGTCAGTAAAAACCCTCCCCCTCATTCAGATTTGGAATTTCCATCCATCGCGACCCACCTCGGATGCCAGAGTTGCCAGCGGCGGCCGAAACGAAGGTGCCCTGCTCGGTGATCTTGGTGATTATGGAGGCGATCATGTCTTCGGTGAAGCCGTTGTCGGAGCCGAGCGAGGCGGTGATGATGTCGGCGCCGTCCTCGAACGCCTTGAGGAAGGCCTGGCCGATGACATCGAACGTGACGCCGTCGCCGCAGCCAAAGACCTTGTAGGCACGGAGGCGCGCATTGGGCGCGACGCCGGGCAGGTCCTTGTTGCTGCTGGCGATGATGCCGGCCACGTGGGTGCCGTGGCCGAGGCAGTCCTTGGGGTCATCATCGGGGTACAACACGGTGGGCTCGTCGACGCTGTATGCGTCCCCGACAAAGTCCCAGCCGGACTCGACCTTGAAGCCCGCGCCGAACTGGCCGCCGAGGTCGGGGTGGGTGTAGTCGATGCCACTGTCGACGACAGCGATGATGACATCGCTGCCGTCGTAGCCAAGCTTCTGGGCATCGTTGACTCGGGTGAGGACGTGGGGGTCCCACTTGTGCACGTCGGGGCCTTTGCCGGTGTCTTCGGGCTTGGGCGCGTAGGCGATGCCAACGGGCCACACCTTCTTGACAACGTCGAGGGTCTCAATCTCCTCGATGGACTGCGCGGTCTCGTTTAGCACGTCGAACGACGCGCCGTGGAAAAGCTCCGAGGTGAAGTTCAGCGCAGGCACGGCCGTGACGTTGGTGAGCTTGACGGCCTCGTAGAAGTCTTCGGTATCCTATACATGGCGGGAGGCAAGCGTCGTGTTAGTACTTCCCCTGCTTGCTTGTTATGCAACGCAGCTTTGGCACCGTGGAAGAGGCAGCCGTTTCCATCACGAAAGCCATAGAAGAGCAATATGTATGCCAGGAGTGGGAAACTTACAGGCGTTCCATCGCGCTTCCTGAACTTGGCCGACCCGGCCTCGGAGAACTCAACTACATAACGGGTCCTTGAGCCGGGGAAGGTGACGTTCGTCCGGTCGAGGCCGGTGCCCTCGAGCTGGGCCAGTGCCGAGCCAGACAGGGCCAGGACCGCAGCGAGCACCGACAGAGGAGAACTGAAGCAGACCATCGCGTAGAGAGTGTGATGCAACAGTATCGCTGCTCTTGGTTCCTTTCTCTCTTGTCTTGCTCTGCGGCGGCCGCGATGCGCTCCTTTATAGAGGCGTCACAACCCTCGGAAAAGCGCCCGAAGAGGTGGCCTCATCGCCGAGGACCGGCTTGGCCCTCGGAACGAAGCAATGCTACGTGACAGAAGCAACGATGGAGCAACAGAAGTGCTAGGGTGGTATGCTGCGTTACGGCCACCGACAAGCCCGGCTTCCGCGTTAGGAGGTTCGCACGACAGGGTGTTCTCGGTCCCTCGCGCTTCGGCTGCAACGATCCATTTTTGATTATCAAGCGATCAGATCAGATTAGCTTTAAGCTTGTCAGCGGCGGAGCATGTATCGTCAGACCACTCTGCTCTCGTGGAGGGCGGGGCGGGCATGACCCCTAGTCGTCAAGACGGAGTTCTTGTTCGTATCCAGGCGGTAGGGCGCATGAACAAGGTCGATAGGCCGCTTGGACCGAAATCGAGGAGGACTAGTCGATGCCGGAGCGAACAGTTGGGGGGCCACCGTTGGCATGCACTTCCTAGGAGATGGGGAATAAAGGAGGCGGATGAAGCAGAAGAGGCAGGAGATGAAAGAGGCAGGAGATGGAAAAGGCGACAAGGTAGGTGATATGCCCGCTTGGAGCTGCGAACATGCAGAGTGAGCATGCCGAGCTGGCCGTCCGAATCTCCCTTCACACAAGATAGAATGATGCATGGTAAAATTGGCCATGGCCCAAGTCATGTCTTTGCATGCAGGTACCAGGGGCAGGTCGAAGGGGCCCATTCGGCAATTGTACGAGCTTGGCGATGAGAATATTCGCGCATCGTGGCCGACGGAGGGTGGCTGTCTCCTTACGCAAGGCAGATGATGCTGGTGACGGCGACGGCGACGGCGACGGTGCCGGTAACAGTGACTGGGAGGGGTACGGCCTGCTTCAGTACTTGCTCGGGGCCGACAGTCAAACCCGAGCAATTGGTTATTTTCACACCATCTGCAGTCAGTCAGTCAGTCAGTCAGTCAGTCAGTCAGCCAGTCAGTCCCCTAGCATCGATGCCTCTAGGGATACCTATTGAGAGTCAACACGGATTGAGGGAGGCAGGCCGTCTTGCGATTATGTTAGTAACGGGGTGAGTCTGATTCTTGACCGGAATTGGCTCTATCTCCCCTTATACAGTGGAGACATGGACCCGTGTACCAAGGTAGCTAGCGCGACCAGTTAGACGGCGGCCTGTGCACGGAGGGTAGGTACCTAGTGTACCTAGTGGGGTCGCGGGTGCATGAGCAGGGATCGGGGCAGCTATCAAAACACGGAAGCACCACCTAATCAAGGCTTTAAAGCACTATGAGAAACTACAGCTGTTTGATGAAATCACCAATGGAAATGAACTCATGCATACTGCTGGAGACTGAAATCGTTCCGTTTCCTTTGACGATTGCGTCAACGGCCGATGTGACTCGATGGAGGTGCGTGGAGTAGCAGTCGGAGTCTTGGCCAGAGGGCCGGGTCAATAAGGGCCGAGGGCGAGAACAGTGATCCCCCCTCGTCTTATCGTGCGGTTTTGCTTTGTTAGTCGCCAAACCAGGAAGTGGATGGCCGATGTGGTGATCCCCAACATGCTGCCGAGGTGTGATATTCCTTCATTCGCTCCCGCCCGGCATATCGCAACCGATGACGGCGGCGTTTCTCTGGATGAGGGCTGGTAGGGGGTTCCGATTCGGTCCATCCGTGTTTAGGCCGACTCCACTTTCGCATTCCTGTGGACAATACGGATACGTGAGAGTATATATCTATCTGAGCGGTCCGAGCTATCAGGACAATATGTCCTGATACAGCCATTTGGGAATCGCATTTTCTGGTTTTTTGTCGTCCGGCCCAAGCTGACTCACACATCGCTGGATCCAAGGTGGCCAGTCCAGGAGGGTCAGTCGGCATGTTAGAGAGCTATATGTAACCGGCAGTCCTTATTTGATTTCGGCATACCGAACTATGGTATCGTATGCGACACTTGCTTGCGAAGCGACAGAAAGAAGCCGGTTAGAGAGCAGAATTCCACGGGCAAGAATAGTACGGAGTTGAAGAATCAACTTGACTTACACTTCACTGTCAAGTGCCAGGTGCCAGGTGAGGTGTCAAAGTACGTGCACTGCCAAACGGCTCCACCTTGTACACAGCAGACCTAATAATGCTGACTCATCCAGCAACCAGAGCGCCGCGGCATGGAACACGAATTAGAAGAACAGAGCTCACTGCTGCTGCCTGCGCGCACCGTAAAGAAGGCGGGTATGCACCATCCTTTTCTGAGTCGGGAAGGATGGTCGTCGCGTCCCAAGGGGCAAGGGGGCAGGTCATGGGCCTAAAGGTTATCGTCTCTGCCTATCTTCCTTCGTACCTTCCCAAGGTAGGTTCTCTCGGTAGTTTCTAGGTGCTGTCGCGTCCCCTGGACCAGCCTACGTCAGCAGGATTCGTACCTCTCTCTGCTAGAGAGTCGAGGAGCACTGTGCTTTTCTATCACGGCTGTATCCTCCGAAATCCAATCATCGTGACATCCATTTGGGTTCTCCCCATCTTTCCTTCAGCCGCCGCCGTTTCGGCTGCTGTCACTTGATTCCCATCACATCCCCTCCGCCCGCCGTCCGCCCGCCGCCCGCCCCGCCAACATGCGCGTGGCCAAGGAATTCACCCCCGAGGTGCTCCTCAGCGCCCCCCGCCGCGGCGCCGCTGTCCCGAGCCCGGACGGCACCCTCATCCTCTACACCCAGTCGACCCATAGCTTCGAGGACAAGAAGACGCTCAACGAGGTCCGCGTCATGCGCGTCGAGACCGGCGCCTCCGACCAGCTCACCGACGACGGAAACGTCCACGATGTGCTGTGGGTGCCCGGGAGCGCGAGCCATGTTATCTACCTAAAGTCGGGCGACAAAGGTACCACTCAGATCTGGATCGCCAATGCCGCCGACCTCGCCGAGGAGCATTACGTCGCCGCCGAGTACGATGCGCCACTCAGCGCCCTCAAAGTCAAAGCACTCGCCGATGGCAGTGTCGCCTTTGTTGTTGCGGGACTGGTCGGTCCGGATGGCTCCCTGTTCAATGACGAGGCCAAGGACGAGACGTCTACCGGCCGCATCTTTGACGACTACCACGTGAGGATTGTAAGTTGCACCCGCTGCTCGCCCCTCGCCGGAGGTCGACGGAACCTGACTGACACCATGTGCCAGTGGAACACGCTTTACAAGTCGCACAAGCACGCCCTCTGGTACTCGACCCTCGTCAACGCCCACGGCAAGTGGGGGGTCGCAGGGGAACTGCAGAACGCCATTAAAGACACCCGCCTCGAGGCCCCCTGGGGCATGTACGATGTGGCCGATCCGGCTGCCAGCTTCGACATAAGCGAAAAGGGCATCGCCTTCATCGCCGAGGACGCGGGTCTTTCGCCAGAACAGGTCGGCATCTCGCACGTCTACTACGTTCCCATCCGCTCCTTCGCTGCCGCCGCCGATGTCAAGCCGCGGCCCATCGTCATGGGAATCTCCGGGTCCAAGGCTTACTATACCAACGTGCGCTGCTCACCCGACGGCTCCAAGATCGCGTTCTTGCATGCGTCCTACAGCACCTTCGCCGACGCCAGGCTGCACATTGGGTACACCACCTCCTTTGGCGCGTACGACGTGCACAAGATGGTCTTTGGCAAAGGACCGCGTCTGCCTCCGCGGGCCTTTGAGTTTGCGGGGAGCTCGGACGCCATCTTTTTGTTAACCGAGGACTGCGGACGGGTCAAGCTATCGCATCTAGAGCTGAGGCACGGCGCCGAGGCGTCGCCACTCGTGCAGACCGGCGTTGTCACGGCCGTTTACCCCCTCAAGGAGGGCAATTGTGACAAGGTTCTCGTGACGAGCAACAGCATCGTGGACAGCAGCTTGTGGCAGGTGATAGACGTCTCGCTGAACACGGCACCAAGGGTGGTCTCGTCGGCCACCAGACACGGCGCCAAGTACGGATTGTCCCACAGCATGATCTCCGAGTTTTGGTACGAAGGTGCGGATGACGCCGTTGTCCACTCCTTCATCATTAAGCCAACCAACTTTGACAAAACGAAGAAGTACCCCTGGGTTCTTTTGCCCCACGGCGGGCCGGAGGCCTCTTGGTTGGACTCGTGGTCAACCAGGGTAAGCCGGTCCATCGTCCCACCGCTTGCTCTCCTCCTGACTAACTCGTGCCTCCCACAGTGGAACATGGCCCTTTGGGCCCAAAAAGGCTACGTCCTCGTCGCCCCCAACATTGCCGGCAGCACCGGATACGGCCCCGACTTCACGGCCCGCATCTACCGGTCCTGGGGCGGCGCACCGTATCAAGACCTCGTCTCACTGATGGACCACCTCCAGCAGGTTCCCTACCTCGACCACGCCCGGACCATCGTCGCCGGCGCTTCGTACGGCGGTTACATGATTTCGTGGATGATGGGCCACGGCCTGATCCGCCGCTTCTCCTGCGCCATCTGGCACGACGGCATTTTCAACCTCCCCGCCTTCATGATCCAGAGCGACCTCGTTGACGGTGGGCCCGACTTTGGCGGACCGCCGTTTATCTGGAAAAACGCCGAAGAGCTCGAGCGGTGGAACCCGGCGCGGCCGGAGCTCCTCCAGAACTGGAGGCACGCGCCGCCGACGCTCGTGATCCACAGCGAGAAGGACTACAGGTGTCCCATAACGGAGGGTATCGCCGCGTTCAACACGCTGCAGTGCCAGGGGGTTAAGAGCCGTTTTCTGACGTTTAGTGACGAATGTCACTGGGTGCTGAACCCGGAGAACTCGATCCTCTGGCACCAGACTGTCTTTGACTGGATGGCCAGGTATGCTGGAGAGACAGCTGTTGTGAGGAGAGACTGAATGTCTCGCTTCGAGATGTAAAAGTGATGACTGGCCTGTTCTGTCTTTTGAGCATCGCAGATCTACTTGGGCCTTGGCAACCCACCGCAGGACGTGAGCTTCGAGATGAAAACAACACAAGAAACAATTCGTTTCGGCTCGTTCAACCGGCCATATCGCCTGATGTCTATTCTCTTTCTCATCAAAGGGCACTCTCGCGAATGACTTTTGATCCGGGGAACAAATAAGACCGAAACCCCATTTTATCAGTTCGGGTCTTCAAATCCCCGTGCCAATCCTCCAAAGTAAATGCCCCCTCCCCCCATCATCCATCGATGGACCTTCAAACCTCCGTGCTACCCCAGTGACCTCGCTCTACCTAAACCGGGATACACACGGGTCTCTGATTCGACCACTCTTGAAACCCATGCAGGTGGTGTCGTGCCCGAGATTGCCGTGCAATGCCGATCGGCTGTTTACACAGCGAGTCGTCGTGGGAAGCTCCTCAAAATGCGGGGTGTCCGGAGGGAGACGACGATCCGATCAACTGCTGCGTTGGCGCCCAGTGAGCGGAGAGGGCACGTTGTGTGTCTTGTGGTTCCTCTTTCTGTGTATGTATATAAACGTTTTACCATATCGATCTAGCATGAGCTCGAAACAAGCACCACTCAAGAGGTTCTCCCGTATGTTAGTCGGGACCTTGTGAGCAGTACAAACCTAGCCAAAGAAGTTGAAAGATGGCTCTCCTCCGACATGAGCTCAGCAGCGGCTGGACTTTCAAACAAGGGGACGATGCCTCCGAGAACCCGTGGCTCCCCGTGCCCAAAATCCCCAGCCAAGTCCACGCGGACCTCCTGGCCAACGACAAGTGAGCCACACAGTCCGTGCCAGAGACCCATCAGGCATTGGGACGACTAACAACCCGTGGGGGGACGGGGAGTAAAAGGATACCCGACCCGTTTCTCGACATGAACGAGCTCGCGGTGCAATGGGTCGCGGAAAAGACATGGGTCTACCGCGCGTCCTTCGCAACGCCGGCGAGTTTCTCGGACGCCCCCGGCAGCGTGACGGACCTCGTCTTCGAGGGCTTGGATACTTTCGCCGTGGTCACACTCAATGGGACCGAGATCCTCAGGTCAGACAACATGTTCCTCTCGCACCGCGTCGGGGTCTCGGGGCTCCTGGAGCGTGGCGGCGGCAACAACGTTCTGGAGATCGTCTTCGACTCGGCACTGTTCCGTGGTAGGCAGCTCCTGGAGGAGCACGCGCACGAGCACCGGTTCATCGCACGGCAGACAGAGCCAGGTCGGATTCCCGTGCGCAAGGCGCAGTACCACTGGGGCTGGGACTGGGGCCCGATTTTGGTCACGGCCGGCGTCTGGAAGCCCGTGTTCCTGGAGCACTACGTCGCTCGTCTGGAGGATATCTGGTTAAGGAGCGAGGTTGGAGCGGATCTGAAGTCGGCGTCCGGCCAGGTCATTGTCAAGACTGCGGGCTCCGGCGCGGCGAAGGTATCCGTGAAGCTCGCCCTCGACGACGAAGTCGTCTTCGAAAGTGACCTGGCCGTGGCCGAGGACGGAGCAGCTCAGACAGACTTCCGTCTCGAGAACCCCAAGCTCTGGTACCCCCTGAACACCGGCCCCCAGACCCTCTACACCATAACGGCTACCCTTCACGACCCTTCCGGCACGCTCCTCGCCTCGCAGACCAAAAGGACGGGATTCCGCCGCGCCGAGCTAATCCAAGAACCCGACGCCTTCGGAAAGTCCTTCTACTTCCGCATCAACAACATCGACATCTTCGCCGGCGGCTCCTGCTGGATCCCCGCCGACAGCTTCCACGCCTCCATCGAGCCCGCGCGCTACCGCGCCTGGGCGGAGCTCATGGCTGCCTCGAACCAGAACATGCTGCGCGTCTGGGGCGGCGGCGTGTACGAGGCCGACGCGCTCATGGACGCGTGCGACGAGCTGGGCGTCATGGTGTGGCACGACTTCTGCTTCGCCTGCGGCAGCTACCCGGCGTACCCTTCGTTCCTGGCGAGCGTCGAGCAGGAGGCGCGGCAGAACCTGAGGCGGCTGAGGGGGCACCCGAGCATCGTCATCTGGGCGGGCAACAACGAGGACTACCAGGTGCAGGAGAGGTACCAGCTCGAGTACAGGTTCGACGAGGACAGGGACCCGCAGTCGTGGCTCGGGTCGAGCTTCCCCGCGAGGTACCTGTACGAATATCTGCTTCCAAAGATCGTCGAGGAGGAGAGCCCGCACACGGTATACCACCCGAGTAGCCCCTGGGGCGATGGGAAGCCCACGGCTGACCCGACAGTCGGCGATATTCACCAGTGGAACAGTGAGCCTACTACCTCTCATTCATCACGTTCGTCTCGAGATAAAAGAAGGTTGGGCGGAAGCTGATGCTATCGATCCCAGTCTGGCACGGCGCCATGAACAAATACCAAGACGCCCACCTCCTGACCGGCCGCTTCGTCTCCGAGTTCGGCATGCAGGGCTACCCGCACCTCTCCACGACGACAGCTATGCTCACCAGCCCGTCCCAGCACCGGCCCGGGTCCATGACCCTCGACTTCCGCAACAAGGCCTACGACCACGAGCGCCGCATGATGACCTACATCGCCGAGAACCTCCCCATCGCCTACGACATGCCCCGCTTCGCCCACCTCACCCAGCTGATGCAGGCCGAGGCCATGTCCTTCACCTACAAGGCCTGGCGCCGCGACTGGGGCGGCGGCACCGGCACCGGGGTAGCCAGGGGTTGCGGCGGCGCGCTGGTGTGGCAGCTCAACGACTGCTGGCCGACGGTGAGCTGGGCCGTCGTGGACTACTGGCTCGTGCCGAAGCCGGCGTTCTACGCCATCGCGAGGGCGTTGAGAGCGCTCGACGTCGGCGTGCGGCGGCGCGTCGACGAGTGGACAAAGTGCCACGCGGACCCGACGCTCGGGGCCGGGCCCGCCGCCGAGTTCGAAGTCTGGGTCGTGAGCGGCCGTGCGGACGCCGTCGAGGGAGACCTGGTGGTGCGGTTCATCTCCGTCGGGACGGGGAGGGAGGTGAGGCGGCGGATCCAGAAGCGGGTCGTAGCGGGGGCGAACGCGACGACGGACGTCGTGGAGAAGCAGGCCGTCGGCGGCAGAAGCGGCGGCGGCGGCGGCGACTCTGTGGTGAGTGACACGAGCGTGCCTTTCCGTCCGGAGGATGACGACCCGTTTGTCATCCACGCGACGCTCACCGTGGACGGGGCGGTCGTGGCCGAGGACACGGCGTGGCCGCAGCCGCTGAAGTATCTCGAGTTCCCGGACCGCGGGGCAAAGGTACGCTCTGCGGGAAAGGGCCGGTTGGTTGTCTCTGCGGAGAAGCCGGTGAAGGGGTTCGTCATCCAGGAGGAGCGGGGGATGAAGCTGAGCGACAACGGGTTCGACGTTGTACCGGGCGAGGTGAAGGTTGTGCGTGTGGAGGGCATCGATGTCGAGAAGCTGAGGTGGACGTACCTGGGGGCACCGGAGGCGTCACTGGGGCTGTCTAGCTAGATAGAGTATGTCAACTTGTGTCTGCGTACGGTGTGGATCGTCACTTATACGAGATGGATGAATTTCATGGAGCTGCGACTCTTGGTTCATACTGGGGTTTCATTCTTCATTACGGCGTGAGATTATAACCATGGAGACAATTTCCCTTCCTCTTCAGTTTTCTGCGAAGGAGCGGCCATGTGCCATCACGATCACGACGATCAGATGATGTCACCGCCGAAACCACCACCGAAACCGCCGCCGAAGCCGCCCGGGCCTCCGAACGGGTTTCCGCTTCCTCGTCCGCCGCCGCCGTGGCGCGGCAGGCCGCCCGGACCGATAGGGTCCCACCGAGCTCCCGGGGGTGCTTGCGGATCATACCCACCACCCCGGCCACCCTGGCCGCCGAAAAGGGGGTCGTCAAACGTTGGGTGCATTCCGCCTCCGCCCCCAGGACGAGGCAAGCCACCACCGCCGATAAAGTGAGGTCGAAGGGGGTCGTGGGGTCCCAGACCGGGCGGGTTCAGGTCATCGTGGCCAATGTTGTAGGGAGATCGGCCGGGGATGCCCAGAGGTCTGGGTGGTCGATTGACCTCGTACTCGTCCTCGAAATCGGGCGGAGGGAAGTCCCCAGCGGGGATGGGTGGCCTTGGAGGTTGGGCGAGAGGGTCGTTGACGGGGTACGGTCGGGCTGGATCAGGGAGGTCGCCGGGCATCGGCCGTCCGGGACGACCGGCTTGGGCGCGTCCTTCACGTTGTGCGCCCTCGGCGGCATCCCGGTCGTCGGGGGACTCTTCGTAGCCTTCGATCTGCAGCTTCGGGATAAGCTTCTGGACGATGCTGGTCTTGAACTGGTCGATGAGCTTTTCAAGGGCGGACTCGGATACAAATGCATCCTTGAGCTTCTGAACGAGGTCACTCCTGTCCTCGGTGCCGTCTTCAGCAAGTGTGATACGCAGGGGCAGCTTGGAGTTATTGACAAAGTCCTTTGTCGTGATGTCGAATCTGTGGATGACGTCGTGGCCAACGGCGAGCCCGCTAATCTCGACTTTGCCGCCAACTTTGCTGGTGCGGATGATGGAGGTCATGGAGGATTGCTTGTGGGCGTACACGAAACGGAGGGAGCCGTAGCCGGCGTTCCACGAGGCGGGTAATCGCGGGGCGAGACTCTGGACCTCTTCCTCTGCGGCGGGCGTTAGATGGAGGGGCGGGTTTAATGGTGTTTGCAGACATACCTATCCTCTTCTCCTCGTCGAAGCCGATGAGGCGGAACTTGAGAGACGCCATGCACGCATGAGTGAGGAGGGCGGGCAGCTCGTAGCCACTGCTGATGTCAGAGGTGGTGTCGCCTTTGGGGTGCGTCGGCAGTGCATCTGCCATCAGCTGCAGTATAGACTGCGGGGTGAGTGGATTCGCCATCGTGAGGTTCAGCTGGAGTGATGAGTTTGAGGTTGGACGTGTGGTTGAAGGGATGAAGTGGATGGGGATGTGCCTGTGAAGAGACGCAAGCCTTAAGTAGGCGGCAACTGAGGCTTAGAGGGTTTCGGGCTTCGTCCTCTGGTGTGTTAGCTTGGGCTGGACGACATGAAAGTGGTGGGATTGGAAGTGAGATGTGGAAAAAACGGGGGGACGAGCTAAGCTCTGCGGACAGGCTGGTGGCAGCTGTGGACAGGGTCGCATGGTGGCGTCACAGACTGGCTGCCTTCAGCCTTAAATGTGGACATGCCCCGCCCTCTGTGTCCAATCGTGGGTTGTCCGCCAGCTGCGTCCACGCCGACCCATGCGTGCTCTATACATGACACGTGATGAGACATGTGACTTGGCGTAGAAGTCGCATCCCGGTTCGTCGCGCGTGTCTGCCTCGGCCATTCTCCATCTCTTCCCTAGCCGCTCGACAGTTCAGGATTCATTTGCTCACAGCAAAGGCTCTGGGGCACTGTTCGAAAGCGCCGCTCTTGTCGGTTTTCTCCACCTTATACCGCTTTTTCCAACTTGACGCTTCCATCGCTACTCTGCCCACCATGTCTTCTTCCGCTTCAGATGCACCCTCTGCCCCTCCGGTGTCCATCCCACGCCCGCAGGCAAACACTATCTTGACATCCTTCACGTCATTCCTCACCCTGACTGTACACACTATACTGTACCACAGACGCCTCTATCCGCAGCAGACCTTTCTTATGACCAAGGCCCACAACCTTCCAGTCCCCCAGTCCCGCCATCCAGTTCTCTGCGATTGGATCAACTCGGCCGTCGCTGCAATTCAAGATCAGCTTGCTATCGGCGCGGCGTCCAAAGTCTGTGTCGTCATTCACGCCCATGAGACGATGGCTGTCATCGAGAGATGGGTTTTCGATGTCACCAACTTCCCGGCCTGGGCCACGGGCAAGGGCAAGGAGAAGATCGGTATGGGACAGAGGTTCCAGCGAAGGGAGGAAGACGACGACGATGGGTCTGTCAACTGGGTTGACGTGAGCCAGGCGTATCGCGGTGCTCTGAGACGTCTCGCCTACGCTGCGGAAGTGAAGGGACCTCTGCCAGAGGGATGCACGTTCACCATGGCCGTTGAGCTCAGGGACGAGGCGCCGGCGCCAATAGGGGTAGGCATTACGTCTCTGTTCGCGCACGGATTCGGCTGATTGTTGACACACATGGTCTAGCACCCGCAACCTTGGATTCCTTCCGAGCCTTCGCTCCAGCCCGCCTCAAGGACGAATCCAGTGCCGGGCGTGGGCATAGGTGGCGCCTCCACCACGCCGCTGCGCTCCGTCGAGGCCGGCCCTCTCTTCTTCGAATGCTGGATCGAGGAAAGCAAGCCGCCGTCCTCGCCTCATTCTACCCAAGACTCATACTTCTCGTGAATCACATGTGCAGCTTGCGCGCAATCGTTTCGGCGCCATCATCCCATGATCCCCAAGCTCCAATGTCAAATCGTTTGCACGCCCCACAAATAGGACGAGGACTGCTCATCAAGGGCTGTCAACCGTCGCCAACTTGCGGCCCGACACGACATAAATCTAGTCTTGGTACCGATGACTGCTCGAGATCGTATAAACAGAAGAGGTTATAGAAACAACAGTGTAGGTTGATTCTAGTCGGGTACCCCTGCGTGCGTTTCGGCCCATGATGCTGATTCTCGAAGGCGCAGGTGTGATCAAAGATTGCCAAAGTTCGGCTCTGGCAAAGGCCGGGCTTGAGGGGACTGCCTTACTTTACTACGAGCACGGCAACCGAGACTCACACCGGCAGAATTTTGAAACCCCATAATGCCAGTAGTTTGCGTAGCAACGTTGCGTTCAAAGCGGACCTACACCACTGGCCCGCCAGATCTCCTCACTACTGCACCCGGGTACGAGGATTGAGGAGGTGGCTAATTGGCTGGACTCTCAGTTGCAGATTTGCACTACAGAAAGACCTTGTGTCGTTTCGGTGAGAATGCAGAAGGCGCCGGGGGGGAGGATGAGGGTTTTCCGTATGCGTTCTTTCGCTTCATCTTCCTCTTGTGTATTTTGCCGACTATCGCATATTCGCCGATCAGGTATGCGCCACCGACCAGATCTAGCGTTCGTCCGCGGCGACTTGACGGCACTCTCATTCGCGACACAGGTTTTTCAGTTATGGTAGCCGGCGCACGAGGTGTCTGGGATCGCCGGTACTTGTGTGGTTTTACCTCATGTCGGCGGGGGTATCACGCCTTCTCCCCGGTCAATGTCGCAACATCGCCGCTCCGGGTTAGGGAAACGTAGGCCGGCATGAGTTGCAGCGGCGGGCATGTTCCGACTTATCCGTACATTGATAAGATATTAGATTCATACACGTATCACATCAGTTCGTAGGAGAAGTCGAATTCCACTCTCTCATTCAGTCACTCTCGGCTTGCTGGCATGCTCCACAACCAGGCGCCACTGCGCGGAGCACGTCTTCATCTCCCGCGCTGATACCATTAAGCAGGATACTTGAACCAATGTCGAAGAGGACTTTGCCCAAACGCAGCAATTTCATATAAGTACTGTTTCAATGGCCGACCCCAAGCCTGGCTTCTCTGAATGCCACGTGGAAGTCTCAGGCATAGGATAACCCCTTGCTTGTGCCAATCATTGTAATAATATATTGAACCTTGTTATTGTACGAACATCACTCACTCCAGGATGGGTGTTAGGGCCACAAATCCCATACAGGTCGTGGCTATTGTTTCGGCGACTCGAGACGGTGCCTCTGATGACAAGTTGCCCGGTTCCTACGGCGGGCTCTCCCCTGTCATCAGCAACCCGAAAGATGATATCGATCCAAAGGAAGAGAGAGCTTTCGTAGGTCATCGTAACGTGTCTGTTATATGAGCTGGTGGTCTGATTCATGGGTAGTTATGGCGCCTCGACTTGCTCTTTTTGTCGATTGGATTCTTGGGATACATGTTCAAGTATGTAGACGCACATTAACTGGTGATCAAAGTGTGGAAAGCTGACGGTGTATCTCAGGTATATCGACCAGACCAACATCGTATGTGCCATGACGCCACCGATATGCCATCGCAATTAACACGACTTTTCTCAGAATAACGCGTACGTCTCGGGAATGAAAGAAGATCTGGATTTGTATGGGAATGAGCTCAACTACTTCACAACCTTCTTCAAGTAAGTCGTGTTCGTTTCACCACTTTGGTGCCGGAGCGTGTCTCTGACCGGATTTTTGTTAAATAGCATCGGGTACATGATCATGCTGTATCCTTCATGCATCATTATCTCGCATTTTGGCCCTTCGACATGGTTGCCGGCCTGCGAGGTCAGTAAACCCCATCGGCAGTCTCCATTTAAGATAGACTGACAACGTAGGCAGCTTATCTGGGGCGTTCTTACTTGCTGCCTCTCGGTTGTGACGGGCGCTAAGCAGGTACGTCTGTCTATAGTAACCTGATGTCCTCGTGAAACGTCGGGGCAGTTGTCAGTAACCAATTACTAACGGCTGGCCAGGTCTACGGCCTGCGCTTCCTGGTGGGATTCTTCGAAGGCACTGCTTGGCCGGGATACTTCACTCTCATCAGCCAGTGGTACATGCCTCACGAGGTTGCCCTGCGCATGAGCATATACAACATCGCGCAACCAGCCGGCGCCATGCTTTCCGGCGCAATGCAGGGTGCTCTTTCAACCAATTTTGAGGGTCTGCATGGTCGGGCTGGCTGGAGATGGGCTTTCATCATCAACGTGAGTCAAAAGTCGTGCATAATTGGACCAAGTTGTTGGAAACTGACAAGCGACTATCAACAGGGCATCTGTACCATCGCCGTCGCGATTGCTGCTTTCTTCATCCTCCCTGGCTACGTAAGCTTTAGTTGATCCTGTGCACACCTTGAAGTCCCTTCGAGCTCGAAGCTGACCCGGCACAACAGCCCGAACGACCAAACCCTCTCGCCAAGTTCTACATGAAGCCTAGGCACATCGAGATCGCCTTGGCTCGTGCGCGTCGGGTTGGCCGCAAGCCGCAGATTGGCATCACGCCAAAGTCATTTCTGCGATGCTTCACCTTCTGGCAGCTGTGGGTGTTTGCTAGTAAGGCCCTATAATCCGACAATATGAGCTCCGTAGCTTTCTGACAGTACCCTCACAGTTGCGTGGCCCATCGGTGGCAACTTCACCCCGGCCAGCTACTTTAACCTGTGGCTCAAGTCCCTCAAGAATCCCGACGGTTCAGTCAGATAGTGAGTTTCATTCACAGGCTTTTAGGTCACCGGCCGGAAAATAAGGAGCTAACCGTGTCCAAAGCTCTGTGGCCATGCTCAACTACCTGCCCATCATTGGACAGGCTGTCCAGCTTGTAGCAGAGCTGCTGTTCAGCGGTTTCAGTGACTACTTTGGCGTCCGGCTGCCGTTTCTGCTTCTTCATTCCGTAAGTTTGCACAAAGGATCCAATATTACGGATGCTTGAAACCTAATAATGCGCCGGGCAGGCCATCAATATCACCTCTCACATCATCCTCATCGTACGACCCAGCAACGAGAAAGCTTACATGGCCGGCTGGTACATGAACTATATGGGAGCGTAAGTCAACGCCATTCAAAAGGTTGTTCCAGACCGACTGTTCTAACTAGTCTCAGTGTCTCCACGATGCTGCTCTGCTCCTGGGCATCGGCACACCTCCAAGGCGAGCCCGAGGTGCGTACCGTGCTCTTCGCGAGCGGTACCATCCTTGCGTATCTCATGACCGCCTTCATCCCCATCGCCGCCTTCCCGGCGTCCGAAGCGCCTAACTGGCGCATCGGGTCAAAGCTCTACCTCGGATTCGCGCTCGTGTCTAGTGTGATGTTCGTCGGGATCCATTTTGCCTTCAAGTGGGAAGAGAAGAGAGAGGCGAGGAGAGCTGTCAAGAATGTGTCGACCGGGGAGCCGGATAACGCCGATGCGGGCGTCAAGTCGGCAGTTGAGGAGCCGGGGATCACGTCGCTAGGGAAGTTTCAGGATAGGGCCTAGTAAAGACTTTGGGCGAGATATCTATTTGATACTGGTCGTGGTGGGATCGCCCTTGGATGCTGTAGGTCAGCGTTGGGAAAGCGGTCGGGCTGAGCTGCGAGCGGAACGTCTAGGGAGCACAGCTCTTGATATCTGCAGATTCACGAACGCCATTCGTTGATGCTGTCTGCTACTTCTGCTATGAGAAGTTCCGTGCGGTTGCTATTCCTTGAGGAAATATCAACCGATGATATTCAAATCTACCGATACATAAAAACATCGTAAGAAAGTCATATTGGTTATTGTATTTGTCCAGTGACAGAAAGAATCTCGAGGGGCCTCGAGGGATTATCGACAGTTTGAGTCAACATTATACATATAGGCAATGATAAGAGGGGGAGCTTGACGATCTTGATGAAAGCATACAGGTAAAGTTGCTGTAAAAGACCGATTCCCCCTTGCAGAAAAAGACTCTATTAATTACTTTGCCACACCAACCCGTCCTATCAATCCCCCCCGCCCTCACGCCGGGGATGGGAGGAGAAGTAGTCAATCTCGCTCCCAGGAATCACCTCCACGATCCTCGAATGCTCTCGACCCCGACCCTCAAAATGCTCTCTGATGTCGTACTGCCTCACGGGCCTGCCCCGGAACTGCTCCCACCTGTTCCTGGAAGTCTGCTGCTGAGGCCGGGGGCGGTGCTGTTGCTTTCCAACGGTGGCGGCGTCGCTCCTCGGACGGCCGTGCTGGCTCTCGCTGGGACTGCCGTCCCTCCGTCTGGGCACGTCCATGCCCCTGCGGCTCTCTCGGTTGTCGGTATCGCTGGTGTCACTGGAAGACGAGCCCTCCTCTGCGTGCCTCGCGCACCAATCGCAATGTGGACTTTGCATGGGAACGAGGCTTTTCCTCACAGAAATCGGACTCCTCGCCGGAGCAGGGCTCCTTCGGACAGGCCCCTGGCCCCAGCTCGTCCGTCTCCTGGCCGCCCCGCCGCCGCCGCCACCTCCTGGAGGACGCCGCGGATGCACGTCGATAATCTGAGGAGGGCCGTCGCCCTGGAATATTTGCTTGACCATCATCCGGGTATAAGTGACCTCCCGCTCTGTCCGCCGCGCCATGACCCGCCCGACCTCGTCCGACAACCTCCTCACGTCGTCCTTGACCTGCCACCAGATGAACCGGTGCACAAAGTCGCACTTGTACAGCGCAGTCCAGTCCGCAAAGCTGCCGGACTCGCCGTGTCTCTCAAAGTCAGCGCGGACCTTTTCGTCGAGGTCGCCCTCGACCCAGGCCGCGCCGTTGTGGATGGCCTCGGCGCGGTACCCGCTGGCGACGAGGAACGGCCGCTCAATGTCCTTGAAGGTGCGCCAGAGGTCGCGCAGAGTGATGTAGTGAAGGGGAAGGGTCTTCTCGGCGTAGGAAAGCGCTCTGCGGGCCTCGCGGTTGGCGAGCTTTCCGCCAATGTTAACGATGCGGTGGCGGAGTTTGCCCTGGGCGCGGATCTCCTTCGTCTGGTGGCGCAGGGCCTCGCGCTCTTCACACAGCTGCTGTCGAAGGTTTCCCAGTGAGTCTCGAATGTCGGTGGAAGCGGAGCGGATGGTGGTGACAAAGTTGGCGTATAAGGCGATCAAGTTGAGGACGGTCAGGCCGAAGGCGAGGATCCCCGTGATGAAGGAGACCCAGTTCAGCGAGTTCGGGACTTCGACGGTCATTGGGAACGGCAAAGACCATCAATGGCTTCTTTGTAACCTGTGAATTGTCATTCAAAAGCCCCCGAGGGGTGTTCTCCTGGTATTAACCTCCCATGACGAGGAGAAGCTTGTGGTTTCGTGTAAGTCCTCACGTGGCAGCTAGCGTCTCCCATCAGCGCTGTCCTCGTTAGCGTGGAGGAGCTTAGACGCTTTGTATAGCGCTGCCAGTTGTCAAGGATTGCGGACCATGGAACAACTAGCGCCAGACAGCGTGCATTTTGGTATCGATTTCGGTTCGTCCTGTGAGCTTTAGTTCGCATAATATGCAAGAATGCTTCAAGGCCGGTAGGCGGTGTCCAACCGCCGCATCACGACCTGTTCGCCACAGCGAGGCAGCCGAAGTAATTTGAAGCAGTGAACAAACAAATCAGGCGTTCCAACTGACGTAGATACCCAGCCATTATTTGACGCGGTAATTCGGATTCTCTCCGTAGTCACTCGAGAATGAGGGGGGGCCGGTGAGCAGCATGCTACATGCAAGGCGAATCCATCTGACAATCCTTTGGACAGTCCATGAGACCTTGGATGGTGTAGTACTCAGTTTGCGTCAAACTTGCAGCATTTTTGATTAGGCGAATGAAGATACGGACGATCCCGAGGCAAAAGAATTACAGTTGCAGAGCCCTAGACGACAGCACCAACTCGAAGAAGAAGCTCGCCTGTAACCAGATCCCTTCTACCGCAGTCCAAGACACAAAGTCAACAGGGCTGATTGATAACGAACACGCTCATGAAAGAATCCAATAGACAGATTTTGGCCAAGAACACTGGTGTGTTTGTCTCGTGAAGCCAAGGGGGTTGGAGGGTCGGGATGATGAGGTTGGAAGCTCAGATGAAGCTTGCCCCCCACCATCCCCCACC
>NWBT01000041.1:1441324-1463028 GCA_003386485.1 Colletotrichum lentis | reverse complement strand
CGGCGCGGCGCAGGGCTCCGCGGCGGCAGCGCGCGCCATCCACATGACCATCAAGACCACGCCCGACGGTGCCGCCGCCAAGAGCGAGACCATGGCCGACCGCCTCCGCGCTGTGCAGATGGAGAACTGGCGCAGGCTCAAGTACACGGATGAGAACGACGAGGCTGCTTGGGACATCTACCAGGAGAGCCTCATCATGCGCGGTCCCGGCGACGTCGCCAGGCCGCAGGCGCAGCAGTTCGACGATGACGACGAAGAAGAAAAGAAGAAGACTGCGCTCGAAGGCGCTGAGGCGCTCGAGTCGAAGCCTGTGGTGGACTTGGCAGACCAGGTTGTGAGGTTGGAGACCAAATGGGGCGACGATGAGCTGCTGGAGGCAGTCAGTGGCATCAAGAAGCCGAAGCCCATGTCCAAGGCAGAGTTGGAAGCTGAGGCCGCCGCCGCCGCCGCCGCCGAAGAGGAGGCGCGGAAGATGAAGCCCAAGGCGCGGGGCGCAGTGGCTGCACGACGTGGAGGCAAGGCCAGAGCAGCGCCTGCGCAAGCCGCTTCCAGCATGGACCTGACATGACGATTCGTCTCCCTACGGCATCAGTATTTGATTTGCATAGCTTAGGCGTTTGCGGCAAGGAACACAAACCGGATTCATTCAATTAAGAATCACGGCTCACATTTTTCCTTTCGACTTTGAACTTCAAAAGCAGATTTTCTTTTTTTTTTGGTTCCTCTAACTAGCAAGACTGGTCGCAACGCACCGCCGATACTGACATGGTGGCGCCGTCTCAAAAAGAGGCGTGTCCTCAATGTACACGAGATATCGTTTTGTGCATATCACCCTCTGGGACAAGCTACCCCTTCCGCAAGTGGGAACCTCTATAGAAGCTGCAGCCCCAGTACTACAGCTTATGCAGCGGCTCCTGTGCCCTCAAAAAATCACGGGCCATGCGAAACGATCAAGCTCGTCGTATCCCAAGCGTCCAACGCATACTATAAATCAATTCTGGCGCGTCCCGCGTCGCATTTGGCGCAACGAACGCCCTCATCGCAAACTTCAAATCTCTTACTGAAGCAAATCGACATCCAGGCCAATCGAGTGCATGAAAAGGTTGACAGTGGCCAACCGCGTCGTGGCCATGGCGCCCGGAAGCGTCTTTGCGTGAGCGACGGTATCAAGCACGCGGTCCTTGACAGCAAGAACCAGGCGCTGCTGTTGTTCGGGGTTGGCGCTTACACCAACGGCCGCGAGAAGCTGCCAAACGACAACGTCTTCTCCCGTGTTGACGCTGCCGGGGAAGATGTGGTGAAGAGTGGGCTCAAGCTTGTTGAAGAACATGTCGAAGGTTTGTTCCCTACAGAAACATATTAGTATAGGCTAGCGCCCAAAGGAACTTGTTTGCACAATGCTTACCATTCGGCCCACAGCTGAGGAGAGCCTCCACCACCTTGCTTCAAGAGCTCGGCTCGGCTCAGAATCAGAGTCAACATCGAGCAGCCCACGCGAGTCTTGGCGATGAGGTCAATGTTCAACTTGGTGCTGATAAGACCAAGGACACCCGTCACAATATCAAGCTCCGTCTCGTTGAAGTAGGCAAACAGGCTCGGCATGACAGCGGCAGAGAAAAGTTCAATGCTCTCGCGCATAGCAGCGTTCAGACTGACCTCGCCGTCAGTGGCCTGGGCGCCGTAGACAACATCCAGTTGGTCAAGGTGAATAATGATCATGGTCAGGATCGTGGTGCGCTGCTCGAAGCTGATGTGTCGGAAGACGCGAGGGATGGCCTTCTTTCCCTTGGGGAACGAGAGGAACGCGATAAAAGGGTGAATGGTGGTGGCACCAATGGGCTCGTGAACCTTTAGATCGTTCCAGAGCTGGGCATTGAGCCCCTGGGCCGTCTCCAACCATGCCTGGTGCTTCACATGGAATTCCTCGTCGTTGCCATTGGCAGGCGGGGGCGGAAGGAAGCGGGCGTGGTCTTCCATCTTCATGATGGTGTTATAGACCTTCTCAATATTTCGCAGGATGGCCTTACGGTCCAGGCCGTTCGAGCCGCCTTGCCGCTTGCCATTACCAGGCCGGTTAGCATCTCCGCTGCTTTCGGTTCGCTTGATATTAAGAAGAGGCTTCGGCGTCTTGGCGTTGCTGAAGGAGATCTTTCCAAGACTGCCAGCGATGACCAACTGAGGGTTCTTGGGCTTGTTCTTGGCCGCCTCGACGGCACGCTGAACCTGCTGCTCCATCCGCTGGACATGGTTTTCGGCAGCCCGGCCCTGTCTTCTCATGTTACCCTGACGGCTTCCGGTTTGGAAGAGGTAGGTCTGAGCGAAATTGTTCAGGGGCTGGTTGGGGTTTTGGCGCTGACCACCGCGAATCTGGCTTAGCACCTGGTAGTAGAAATCCTCGGTCAGAGAGTCGTCATTGGTCTGATCGATCGGGTTACCCGTGGCCGAAACCAGTTGCTGCAACTGGATACGAGTCACAAAGTTCTTGTCCTGGGGCGTCATGAGGCCATTGTCCTTGGACAAGAGCCAAATCTTGTGGTTACGCTTGGCACGCTTGGTTTCTTGGTCAAGGTAGGCGGCCTTCTCATCCTCGGAAAGGTGAGCGAGATGCGGCAGCAGCTGCTGCTGCTGCTGCTGCGGCTGAGCGACCTGAGGAACACGGCCCATGGAGCCTTGTGAGCGATGCACTTGATGACCATGAGCCTGGTGATGACCGTGGGGCGGCTGGCTATGAGCACCGATCCGAGTGGCATCGCCCGAAAGTCTGTTGGGATTCTGCAAGATCTGGGTTGGCTGCGTAGGCGGGGCGTGGGGGTGGGGAGGTTGAGCAAGCGGGCTGGGGGTGTTTTGAATGGGCGGCGTGGGTTTGGAGGAGATGGATTGGGGCCGTTGAAGGATGGTGACAGGGTGCACATGGCCGTGGTGCTGGGGAGCCTGGCCAGCGTGCTGGGGCTGATGCTCGGAACCCTGGAAGGATTGCTGTTGAACAGCCTCCGGTCGACCATAGCCGTAGTCGGGTCGCTCGGCCGGATAACCTTGAACGCCAGGCACAGACTCGGAAAGAGCAGGCTGGGCAGTTCGTTGAGTAGCCTGCTCTCGCATTGCCTTTTCCACCTCCTCCAGACTCATCACCTTGCGGCTAGCAGAGGCGGCTTGCGACTGCGGGGAAGGCTCGGGAAAGGCGGGCTTCTTGGAAGGCATGCCCCAAAGCGATGCGTCGACATGAAGATCGGGAATGGGCTCTGCCTCTTGGTACTTCTCATAGCCGGTGCGGACAGGCCTGGGAGTCTGTTGGCTTTGATAGTAGTTCGGCGGAGGCTGGTGTTGCGGCTGAGGCTGCTGGTGGTAGTGCTGTTGCGGCTGAGCCGGCGCAGGTGCGGGAACTGACTTCGCTGACGGGACCTGGCGACTGTAGCGGACTTGCTCCTCTTCGATGGCATCCGACACCTTGGCTGTTTGGCCGAAGAAGTCAAAGTCCTTGCCGACGGGGGCGGAGGAGATGGTTTCGTTGCCACCGCCGCCGAATGTGTCGTCGTTGAAAGCATCGCCGCTTTCCTCGAGCTGATCACCTAAGCCATCGTACGTATCGTCGAACTCGACGGCATCGTCGTCTTCGATATTGCCGCGAGAAAGGCCGGCGAACGGGTCATGAGCCTGGGAGAAGCCTGGCGCTGCCGTGTTGTGGCTCGGGCGCGTGGGGTCGAAACCAAAGAAGGACATGGTGCTGGTAAGTCGGTCCGTCTTGTATTTCGACGAGGGAAGGAATAGCTGTATACTAGGTTGTAGTCAGTCAGCATTTGAAGTCGAGAATCTGATGGAGAATGAGGCAAATTGATGCTGAGGAGGATATCGAGGCCAGAGGAGGCAGGACAGGCCAGGTGAGGTAAAGGAAGACCAAAGACCGAAGCCTGAGATGGCGAGGAGCAGCCTGATGAGGTCGAGAAGGGCAAGAGACCCTATTCCCTGGCGCTCACCTAGTGCAAATGACTGTGGCAAGGAAACAACCCACCAGCCGGCTCTCGCCTTTGAATGCTGGGTGCAGAAGGGAAACTGTTGTGGACTGCAGCGCACGACAGGCTGCTCTCCAAGGCTCCTCTAAAGACTGATGGGATTGTGAGGGTGATGCGACTTACCACTAAGAGAATGAGAGATCGGTGGCCTTAAATAGAGCAGCTCCCAAAACTATCATGATGTCGTCAAAGACAATTTCTGTGGAAGTAAAGCAACAAGGCATAAACAAAAGATTATAGCCAGTCTGCTTAGTATATCAACATTCAGGGGAAACAGTTCCACCAAAGCACAAGGTTGAACACAATGCGCCAGGTGCTGTATGATGCAGCAAAAAGAAACAAAAGAGTCGCGTTGCTGGGGTTGGGATGCAATGGCCAAAGTGGTGATGCACTATTCGCATCCTTAGGCTTTGGGGGAGGGACTGAGGCTTGAGAGCCTTGGGAGCCCCACTTCCTAGAGACATTCGGACCAATGGGCAAGCTCAGTTGGCCGAGCTACCGGGGCCTGAGTCACGTGATC
Organism: Colletotrichum lentis; assembly: GCA_003386485.1. Taxonomy (NCBI): domain Eukaryota; kingdom Fungi; phylum Ascomycota; class Sordariomycetes; order Glomerellales; family Glomerellaceae; genus Colletotrichum; species Colletotrichum lentis. The sequence goes on along the minus strand of NWBT01000041.1, from coordinate 1,458,501 downwards.
TCGTTTGTCATACAGGCTCTCTTGGACAGCCCCTCTCATCATCGTGGCCTGAACAATCTGTACCTAGGTATCCGTATGGTACGCCGAATGTGGATAGAGGGGTTTTGCAGGGTTTCCATTTTCGCTGCGCCGAAAGCAACGCATGTCTGGTGATGTAATTGAAGCTTTTCAAACACCCTGCTGACTGTGCAGCTTTGTTCTGTCCAGTCCTGTTACATGCTGATTCCCAGCGCCATGATCACTTGAAAATGGAGTTTTGCTGATTATTTTTCATTCTCGATTCTCCCCAACAAGAGTTATCTATATACACATCTCGACCTTATCAATAGGAACATAAATCATTGAGGTTTCTTGCAGAGAGTCCTACGGCGTCAGTTCCGTGCGAGCATCTTTGCATCGTATCATAGCATGCCAGTTGCATCTTCTCGACCGATACTTCGGATGACAGCTGCATGGCACATCAAGTCGACGGAAGATTGCTTACGAACAGCATCTCACGATGATTCTGTGGTCTCGCGCCGGCCGAATCAGGCTCAAGTACAAAAGCCCGCGACTGCCCTACTACGTAGACATGCACCTTTCAGAGGCGTCCGTCGAAATGGATTCGCCTCAAACCCTGTCCGGATAGGGTGTGCTGAGAGCGTCAGATGCGAAAAGTACTTGACAACGACCTTGTAATGCTGGCCAGGAATTCACTGTACCGCCTGCAATCTGACGGGTTCATCCCGCTGGCTGCTTCGGAATGCTCGATGTACCAGATAACTTACAAGGCACCTGTGGAATCGACGCCGCGGGCATAGGAGCTCGAGGACCCATGCGCTCAGTGCACCAAAACGGTTGGTGCTATCTACGATCTTTCGGACAGTCAGGTCTGTTGCGACGCATAGACTGCTAAGACGGCATATGCGCAAAACTTTATATTGGTTGCGGAAGGAGAAGTCGGTTTCGGGCGAGGCGAGAGTTAGACTTGACTCTCTCGGCGCACGAGCCGTTGGTGCAAATCCCACGGCGATCAGTTGCTACGGGGTGACTCGACTGTATACTACTTGTGCCTTTGGACAATGGACCCTCGGGCAGGATGAGCGGTAAGTGAACGGCGCGGAAGGGCCACAATCTGGCCTTATCGACAGGTGTCCCGTTCACTTGCTCCTTTGGAAGAAGCAGTACGGATACATCTGCCAAGAAGATTCGACGCTATTGAAGGCTACTTACCTCCTTGCGGGACAGAAGTGCAGTCCTCAACTGCCATGAGTTCTGCGGATGCGCGAAAGATGCCGTTGCCAGAGCATCTGGCCAATCTATACGAGACCGCCAGATCTGTCAGGGGTCACTAAGATGGACAGGGGGTTGGCTTGCGCTGGAACGGAAAGGCAGAAGCAACGGTTTCGGTGTTCTTGTCCTTGATTGTTCTCAGAGCCCAGCTTGATGTGAAGCAGATTCTCACAGTACGTACATATCATTCATACTACGGAGTACTCCGTACAGCCTCCACAAACCCCCCGGGGACTGCCCTAGCCCAAGAACTGGGAACGGATACGCGGCAGCTACCTATATGCGGCGACAGGAGATACGTGGAAGGTACTTAGTTATCCGAAGAATTCGTGCATCAGACAGGCGCTCTATTTCTTCCCACCACCGACTGGTTTCTTTATACGTGCTGAGTGATATATAGCTATCGGGATGATTTGTGCCCAGCTGGCTCATTATTTGGCGAAGGATGAGAGGGAAATCACTCTGATAATCTATGGAGTATTGAGTTTACTCCCCGAAGCACCTGCCGATCTGATCATAGTTACCTAGGTAGGTACCCACGGATAGTACTTAAGCAGTGAATTGCCTGTTAGACCAAGGTACCCTTTCCCAGAAAACATATGGCAGAGAACACTCCGGCTCGCCGGAGGTCGTCCTGAGTCGCAGAGCTCAAGACTTTCCGGGTTGAGGCCAGCCTTCGCCCCACCCCCCTTTCTTCCGTCGCGGTATCCGTACGGTACTTGCTAGATAGCGCTCCCTCGGGCGTGGGCGCACCACGCACGCTGCATTCGTACCCCCCGAACCCTGTGAAAGTCCATCAGGTCTCCCGGAACCAGTAGTCGCTAGCGCGCCTGCTGCTTGTCCAGATCCTCTGGACATTTTCCCTAGAAGCCATCTTTCTGTATTTCTTCCGGCGTCCCTCGCGCTCCTTTAACTTTCTGTCTATTCGACCTCGTTCATCTTAGGGGGATAACGTCACACTTTCCCACCTTTACTTCAACCCATTTTCCCTTTTCGACTTGGGCTCCATCGTCGGCCTGGTTATATCGGTCAAGATGGCGACGGGCTCCGCACGATATGTGCGATACATTCTTTTCGCCTTCTTCGTAAGTTGGCATTCCGCTGATTGTCTTCTCTGCGCACCGTGGCTAGCTTCGCCCGCGTAGGCGGTGCTGTATCTTGACGCGTCCCAGCAGCAACCTCAATTGTCTTTTATTGTTTCGTCGCCTCCTTCGATAATTTGCTGACGTCTCTATCATCGCGCAGGGCCTCGCCGTCTTTTACTTCATCTCCCATTCCAGCTACGATGGTGTAAGGCTTCAAGATGGCACATTCAAGAATCCGGGCGCTCCCGCCAACGGCCAACAGCAGCAGCAGGGCGAAAACAAGAATGCCGAGAAGCCAAAGCAGGCACCCAAATCTGATGCAAAGCGTCCCAAGGTCGGCGAGGCCTACAACCCGAAGGACTGGCCTATGCCCTTGACTCCGAACGAGCCTGGTTGGGACGAGCTGTCCGGTATCGCACCCGGCCCGCGCATGAATGCTACCTTCGTCACCCTCGCCCGCAACTCTGACATCTGGGACATCGCCCGCTCCATTCGTCAGGTTGAGGACCGCTTTAACCGCCGCTACAACTACGACTGGGTCTTCCTGAACGACAAGCCTTTCGATGCCACCTTCAAGAAGGTCACTACCTCGCTTGTCTCGGGGAAGACGATCTATGGCGAGATCCCCAAGGAGCACTGGTCTTTCCCCGAATGGATTGACCAGGAAAAGGCCCGCAAGGTTCGCGAGGACATGGCTCAGCGCAAGATCATCTACGGCGACTCTGTGAGCTACCGCCACATGTGTCGCTTCGAGTCTGGCTTCTTCTTCCGCCAGCCCGCCATGATGAACTACGACTACTACTGGCGCGTCGAGCCTTCTATCGAGCTCTTCTGCGATATTCACTACGATCCCTTCCGCTTCATGAAGGAGAACAACAAGAAGTACAGCTTTGTCCTGAGCTTGTACGAGTACGTTGAGACCATCCCGACGCTCTGGGACAGCACCAAGAAGTTCATCAAGAACCACCCCGAGCATATTGCAGAGGGCAACTCCATGGGCTTCCTGAGTGATGACGGCGGCGATACCTACAACCACTGTCATTTCGTAAGTTGACAAGAGCTATGCCATGAAAGCCGTATACTGACCCTCTACCAGTGGTCCAACTTCGAAGTTGGAGACCTGAATTGGCTCCGTTCCCAACAGTACATCGACTACTTCGAGTCCCTCGACCAGGACGGCGGTTTCTTCTACGAGCGATGGGGCGACGCCCCCGTGCACTCGATTGCTGCTAGTCTCATGCTGCCCAAGGAGCAGATTCACTTCTTCAACGACATTGCCTACTACCACGTCCCCTTCACTCATTGTCCCACTGGGGAGAAGGTCCGACTCGACAGGCGCTGCCATTGCAACCCCAAAGACAACTTTGACTGGAAGGGCTACTCTTGTAAGTCGACCTACTCCACTTCAAGCTATAGACGAACCACTGACACGCGCCAGGCACGAGTCGCTACTTCGAGATCAACGGTTTGGACAAGCCTGAAGGGTACGAGAACCAGCAGGATTAAGTTCGTCACGGTGTGCGGTAAAAGTGAGCATGTATCAACAAATTTCTGATGGGGCCTTGGTTATGGCCGTCAGTTAAGTTTACCTGCGTCGATGAGAGGCATCGGGCAGCTTAGGCAACTGAATTTGGAGCGGCGTCAATGGTTCTGGACACCTTTTTTGCTCTGTAGATATTAGCAAATGGAGTGCCGCCTGGTGTTTGTCCAGTGTCCAACTGCTTCTTGAAGGTTGTGATAATTTGTACAATGTGATAGTAGTACACTGCAAGTCCTGGTACGTCGCAAGGCTGTCCAGTATAATCGTCCATGCCGTGGACGTGTAATTCCAGTCGTACGCCCCATAAACCCCTTTCCCCCCAAAGGCTTTCCCTCCAGCTTTCATCTTCCGTGCGCCGCGTAACAAGACCCGTGTATACTTAGCCCACTGTGGCCTTCTTGGGCTTCATCGTACCGTACTTCGAGCGAGAGGAGACACGGTTCGCAACACCGCCGAGATCAAGGGCGCCACGGACGAGGTGGTATCGCACACCGGGACAATCCTGACTGCGGCCGCCGCGGACGAGGACCACGCTGTGCTGCTGGATGTTGTGGCCCTCGCCGGGGATGTAGGCCGTGACGTGGCGACCGTTGGAGAGGCGCACACGGGCGGTCTTGCGCTGACCGGAGTTGGGCTTCTTCGGGCGGATGACACCGACCTTGAGGCAGACACCCTTGAGAGCGGGTGCGTCGATCTCGGACAGGGCGGGGGAGACGGCGTGACGGGCACGCTTGCCCTTCTTGTGGCAGCCCTGTAGATTGAACAAAGTCAGCAAGAGCTTTGGTGGGGAGGACAGGCAGACCGAGAGGAAGGGAGACGAACTCTCAAGACCTGCATGATGGTGGCATTCTGGACGGGAGTGGAGGAGAAGGGGCGGATGAGGGGGGCGGCGGTCGGCTTGAGGAGAGACGCGGCGCGAGGGAAGGTTGCTGGCCTCATCGCCGGAGCGAAGAGGGATCTGAAAAGTGTGCTGGCCATGTCGAGCAACCGGTTATCATGGGCGACGGCGTCCAATTGCTGTCGTCACGGCTGCTGAAGCTCTCTGCGCGATGCGCCTACCTTCTGGTGGATTGTTTTTTGGACTGCTTAGCTAAGTCGCCACACGTGACCCTCCTTCTCTCTCTCTCCCTGTGCATCAAGTTCGGACCTGAGGCACCGGCATCTCCGTCCCCGGACCCACTCACTCGGGCCACCTTGGCACCGCTCTTTGGACCGACGTGGCCGGCCTTTCTCTGCCAGCTGGGATCACATGCCCGCCTTTCAAGGGAGATCCTGACGTAAGTGACTGAGACCCCTGGTCCCTTTCTCGGTGCTGCGCCGTCGGCTTTCCCCCAGACGGCGAAGCTGGGGATGGGTGGTCGCCCCCCGCTGCGGGATGGATATCCTCGGCTGAAGCGCCCGCTGTGTCTGTTCGCTAGCCGCCAGGTACCGTGGCTTCGAATGGGCTTTGAGGTTCACGGTCTAGGGCGCACCGCATCTCTGACTTGGTACTTTTCCATTTTCCTCCTAGACTCTTTCTTAAAGTCGACCGTATCCTCCCATCTGCTATCCGTCCACCCTTCATTTTGGGAAACCGTCAAAGGCCAATTGACTAAGTTCGCCCGGACGTCTCCCTCCTCGTTCGAATCGCACAGCTGAGACAACCCATAAGTACCCAGTCCGCTCCGGCGATCTGCGATCACCCACACCTCCGTTGACTTTTCCTGCTTTCCAACTCTTCCTTTCCCCTGACTTCTCTGTGAGCGAACTCGCGGTTGTCCACACGTTGCATATTTCATCATGTCGTCGATTGCAAGAGCTATGCGCCCTGTCATCAGGGGAAGTCGCGGTGTCTCTGCTCTCTCCAGAGCGCGGACATGCACACCGGGCAGAGCCTTCTCGCCACTCCAGCAGTAAGTTGTCAACATGCCCATCATCCCGACACGTCTGCATTCTTTTCCATGCCAACCGACGCCGTGTAGCACCGCCAGGCCTCTCTCCACCACCCAGCGCCGCCGCAATGCCGACCACCTCGACATTACCGACATCCCTCCTACGCCCATCAGCCATCTCTCCGAGGTGGAGGCCGCCATGCAGGAGACTGTGAGCAAGTTCGCCAACGACGTGATCGCGCCCAAGGTGCGCGCGATGGACGAGGCGGAGAACATGGACCCGACCATCGTGGAGCAGCTTTTTGAGCAGGGTCTCATGGGCGTCGAGATCCCCGAGGAGTACGGCGGCGCCGGCATGAACTTCACGAGTGCCATCATCGGTATCGAGGAACTCGCGCGCGTGGACCCCAGCGTCAGCGTGCTCGTTGACGTCCACAACACACTCGTCAACACCGCCATCATCAGATGGGGCAGCTCCCAGCTCAAGAACCGCTTCTTGCCCAAGCTCGCCACCAACACCGTCGGCAGCTTCTGTCTGAGCGAGCCGGCCAGCGGCTCCGACGCCTTCGCGCTGACGACCAAGGCGACCAGGACGGAGAGCGGCTACAAGATCAGCGGGTCCAAGATGTGGATCACAAACTCCCAGGAGGCCGGCTTCTTCATTGTCTTTGCGAACCTGGACCCCTCCAAGGGCTACAAGGGCATCAGCGCCTTCATTGTCGAGAAGGACGCCAAGGGATTCTCCATCGCCAAGAAGGAGAAGAAACTCGGAATCAAGGCCAGCAGCACGTGCGTCCTCAACTTTGACGACGTCGAGATCCCCAAGGAAAACCTTCTCGGCGAGGAGGGCTCCGGTTACAAGTACGCCATCGGCATCCTGAATGAAGGCCGCATCGGCATCGCTGCTCAGATGACCGGTCTTGCCCTCGGCTCCTGGGAGAATGCCGTCAGGTACGTTGAACCCCCNCCTTTTGTGCTACTTTCACCCCTAAAACACTCGATGCTAACTTTTTTCAGGTACGTCTGGAACGACCGCAAGCAGTTCGGCCAACTCGTCGGCGAATTTCAGGGCATGCAGCACCAGATCGCGCAGTCGTATACCGAGATCGCGGCCGCGCGGGCGCTCGTCTTCAACGCTGCACGCAAGAAGGAGGCCGGTGAGAACTTCGTCATGGACGCCGCCATGGCCAAGCTGTACGCTAGCCAGGTCGCCGGCCGCGTCAGCGGCCTCGCCATCGAGTGGATGGGCGGCATGGGCTTCGTCCGTGACGGCCCCGCCGAGAAGTTCTGGCGCGACAGCAAGATCGGCGCCATCTACGAGGGCACTAGCAATATCCAGCTCAACACCATTGCCAAGCTGCTGCAGAAGGAGTACACCGCATGAATGCCGTGCTTTCTTCCTTGACATGACCCTTTGTTTGAGTGAGGGGGATACTGGCGAAATTGGACGGATCGTGTAGATTGGTAGACGGAGTTTTGTAAAAGAGCGACACGATTCGGTGTTGAGGCGCCTTGCCTCGAAATATGGCTACTTTGCTTGCTCTCATGGGATACTCGCGTGATTGCCCGAACAGTTCTCGCGTATCGCGTGAACATTCACGAGTTAAATGTCGGCATTGCCGTTACACGGGAGTCTCTGCCGATTACGTGACTTCCCCCCTGTCGCGCTCATCCTTGCCAACTTGCCGGCCTTTGTGTTCCGCTCCAGCCGAAAGAATTGGGTTTTCGAGTTGCTCAGCCCTTTCGCGGCCAACTGTGATGCTCTAGGCGATCGTTCCGGGATATTACGCGCTTGTGAGCAGACGACTGAGCAGACGACTGAGCAAACGACTGAGCAAACGACTGGTCTGGATCGCCAGACTGAAGAAGAGAAAGCCGATGAAATGGCCAGACCCCAAGAAAGACCAATGTTGGCGGAACATGAACTCTTCGTCAGTCCTGCGTATGCTAGCTTCCAACCTAGAAGCCCTATGCCATCCGCCGGTTGTTAACCTACATGGATGTATCAAGAGGTTGGAAAGAATGCCATGGGTGTGGCAGATGACGAACAAAACAATACGACAGCGACAATCTATCTGGTTGCGCAAGTAGTTAGCGGAAAATAACTTAGAGTTGTCATCGACCGCAAGCCATTTATGAGAATTAAGCAAGGGCGTTCTAGGCTGGCCCGTTCCGATCAGCATCTGAAGTTGTTTGTGATCTACACAATCACACCTGCCCAAAAGCGCGATGCCAAAATCAGCTAGGAAACTATCATTCGAGTTTAGCCCCAAGAATGATGTGATTCATGTTTCTTAACGTTTTTCAAACAAAGTAGACATCTCATCACCCGTTGTTTTCTGTACACAGTCCCAGGAAAGTTTGTTGTGTTGATGGCAACCGCTCGGGTCGGCAGGTGGAATTCTCCGCATACAAACAGTTTCAACTCTTTCTTAGTACAAGGTCGATAGCTTGACGTTATGTTGGCAATTATTGTATACAGTATGTTAGAAGTGCCGCTGAAGCAAAGCAGGAGAGAGGGTGTCGTAGCCACTGGCATCACCGTATGCTTGCACCAATCGTATCGCGTATGGCAGCTCGTCCGTCTCAAGAGTGGCATCCCAAGTCTCCACAAGCAAGTGCCGTGTCGCCAGCATGAACTTACATATATCTCGTTGGGGTAAAGCGCCTTGTCCGACTTAATCAGACCAGACAGGGCCACTTGGACTCCAAACACGCGGACTTTTTGTTCCAATACCGGAGTTTGCGGCGGACTTGGCAGGGTCGGAACTAAAAAAAACCTTATGCGGCGATAATGCCCGAGCAGTTCCCGATTGGCTTCATTGCATCTCCCGGATGGACAGGGTGCGAAGAGCCTGAGAGCAAACGTGCATATTTGATAAATGGGGCCCTCGGCAGCTTGACTAGTCCGATTTTACAGACAAGACAGGCCCGGCATCGGCATGGGTCTCCTCTCTCGGTCAGCGTTGGCAGAAGCGAGTCTCTGTCTTGCGCCAGGCTTGCGAGGTGCAGATGGGGGGAGAGGACATCCCGCCGGGGCGCTTTCCGTATGGCGCGGGCCGAAGGGGGGGGTGGAGAGATGGCCGCCGCCGCGGCCGGTTTAAACGGTGGCCGCGGAGCGAGGGGGTGGGTCGAAACGGTTCCGCGACGTGGGTGTCTCCTTTTTAAACCGACGGGGGGGGAGGATAAAGCGGGCGTTTTGTCTGTATCACTGTGTCGATGGTCAACAGGAACAATTGGCGCCAAATTATGCCGGCTTCTACCAGCTATGTTGGTCGGAGTGGCCCAGGCGCAGACCTCTTTCCTGCGGTAGGAATGGCTAGGTTTGTTTCAAGGAGACGTTACAGTTGGCAGGTTGATCACCCTCGTGTTGGGACGGGACAGACGAGCTGGGTGACGGGCTTCCGACGTTAGCGTTCGTTTATGCCCGTTTGGAAAAAACAGGCAGAGAACGCATACTTCGTATTCAACCCCCTTTTTTTTTTTTAAGGGCGGTGATCCGATGCAGAACTCATCGGAGCACCAACAGGTAGCTGAATGGCCGACCAGTATCTGGTGCGAGGCGGAAGGTTTTTTGAGGGGAACTATCAGTAGGTGCCTGCCGGGGGGGCCGGTCGGCTGGCAGAAAACCCAATGGCGGAATGACGGTAGGTTGTAGTCGTGGCGTTGGGCATGGTGGGAGATGGGTCAGCATTTGGATGTTGGGGATCCGACGTTGACATGTGCTGGAAACATGGAGGCCGCTGAGAGTCGGGTGGCCATTGCGATGTACGAATACACGTTTTGTGAGTGGACTGTAATAAGTACTCGATTTTTGCGAAGGAACACTCGGCACTAGCAGAGCAGAGCACAACCAACCGACAGGAGACGGGAAATCTGTCAGATCAGATCATTGAGAGTCGTTAGTGTGGATGATGAGTAAGTGCCTTGGTAGGCTTGGGTACCTAGTGAGTGTACAGTATGGAGTACCGTGTGTGTGGGTGGACGTCAGAAAGCCTCCTGATAGTAGCCGTACAGATACCAGGTACAGATACCCAGAGGCGTTGAAGTACTCTGTACAGAGTATGAGAAGATCTTCTCCGTACGATGTACACATGCAGCCCTCCGAAATGGAAAGTGATTGGCGCAGAGTAGAAATGAATCTTCACCGCGGTGAAACAACCGAAAAGTCCTAGGAGCCCCACATCCGATGCAGGACTTTTGCTCTCCTCTCACTGGGTTCGCTTCTCTTTCTCTTTCGCTTTCCGTTGTGCCTGCAGGACAGACAGGGCGCCGCCACAATTGATTGATTCGATAGATTGCTAGCCAACCACTCACTCACTGGCCGAGAGCCCGATACTCGGTCGGGCAGGGAACAGTGGCCGATCAACGACGAGAAAGCGGGAGACTTTGGTTTGCTGCCCCGTCTGGCCTGCCATTGCGGCCTTGATATCCGCCCGGGGTACGACATCAAACACAAGCCATCCCAGAGCAGCTGGACTGGTGCAAGCAGGTAGCAAGTTACCTACCCGACCCGTGCCTCGGGGCGGGGGGGGGGAGCTCGCGGCTCAGTTGTTGGCTGGCCTTGTCAGGCATAAAAACCACAGAGAAGAGGGACCAACCCAGCACACGCATCCGCAGGTTTGTTGTTGGGCATCAGAAGAGATGGAGATGATGTGAAGCGGATTGGGGGGCCATAGGACCGGCGAAACAATAGCGTCCATGGTGTCCATGGCGTCCGTGATGTCCATGATGTCCATGGTGCAGAGCAATGTTGGGAGTGTGGGTTTGGGCGCTTGGCCAAGAGCAACAAGCAAACACAAGGCAACAAAACCAGAGGAAACGGGAATGGGAAGCAGTCATCTGAATCCCAAGTGTTTCTACAGCTCTAGCCCGGTTTATAGCTCGCCTGCCATCTCCCACATCCAAGTTACAGAGTTGCTTCGTCCGTCCCGGCGCTTTCGTAACACCCACCCCTCCATCCCATCCATCCAATCCATCTCAGCTGCTCAGGTCCAAAAGAGGTACGTACTTTCCATCTTCCGTCCTCCAAGTCCTGCCCTGCCTGTCTCTCGCAGGACTGTAGGTGAGAGATCGGGAGGAGGAGGAGGAGGACGCTAACTAATAGACGGTGGGCATTGAGAATGATGTGAGAGGATGTACTTGGCAACAGGTACCTCGACTACTGACTGGTGTCATCAAGTACATCAAGTCCCGGTACCGATCTCGACACCCCCACTCTCTCACTCACTAGTATCTTCTCCTCCTCTCTTCGGGCCCTACCCTTCCTCCTCTTCTCCTCCTCCTCCTCCTGTTGCCCGCCCACCTCCACTCGACGCACAGGCACTGGTGAAAGCGCGAAGAGAATGAGAGAACCGACCCCTCCCGAGAAACCCCCCAGTCCCGTGTCCTGCTCCAGAATCCACTGACGACATCTTTTACCATCAAACCCAACCCGCGAAAAAAACAACACCGCTTCCTCGAGGGCTGGCCGCACCCACCGATCTCATGTCGTGACAGTCCCCGACAGACAGACCGATCCCTCCGTTGTGCCAACCTGCCCCGAGCCCCTCCGACCCCGAACCTCCGGCATCCCATCATCCTTACCATACCACACCACACCACACCACACCTTGCCAAACCTCCCCATCGCAGACGTCCACCCTCTCTCCTCGCGTCCTGCCGTATCCCATACCTCGCATCCGCAATTCGCCTGTTGCCTGCGTCATCTTTTGATGTGACCTAAGCAAAGCGAGACATCACATCAAGCCCAACTCTCCACAGCTTCAGGGCATATTTCGTTGCCCGATCAAAAAACCAAAAAACAAAAAAAACAACAACAAACAACATAACATCATACTACCACAACACACACCCCGCGCGTGGAGTCGCGCACACTTACCGTCACCATGAACGACGAAGATGCCATTCAGAATATCCTCAAGAAGATTGAGCGCGAAAAGGCCCTCCTTAATGCCGCCAATGCCATGAGAGCGCAGACCAACAACGAGGCGGTCCGATCACGACTCGACTCTCAGATGCGCGATGGCCGTCGGAACCTACAATTCTTTGAGGAGAAGCTTCGCGAGGCCCAGCTGCGTCGTGGCATGGACAACATGTCTATTGGCTCCCCCTCCGGCGACGGCAGGCCCCTCAGCGGCGACATGGACGACGTGCCTCCCCCCCCTCCCAAGGATTCCGGCTGGGACCAGCGCGGCGGATACGGCGCCGGCGCCGCAACCTCTGGCGGCAACGTCCAGTACAGCCAGATTGGCGGCCACGCCGACCTGATGCCTCCCCGCCATCCTTATGCCAACCCCGGCCCGTCTTCGTCCGTCCCCAAGTCGCGCCCCAACTTCACCAAGCTCGGTGCGCTTCCTCCTCACGCCCTGTCCCGTAGTTGCCCCCTGAAGTTGCTGACCGCTTCGTCCTAGACCTGATCAAATATGACACCCCGTATCTCGGCCCTCGTATCCAGCTCATGCTGTCGCAGATCCAGTTCAAGCTTAACGTGGAGGAACAGTACCTCAAGGGAATCGAGAAGATGGTTCAGCTATACGGCATGGAAGGGGACCGCAAGAGCAGGGCCGATGCCGCCGCTAGGAGGGTTGAGTCCAAGCAAAAGATCCTGCTGCTGAAGCAAGCCATGAAGCGCTACGAGGAGTTGCACATCGACATGGACACGTCCGATGCCCAGGACGGTGAGTTTGCGCCACTGATGGGCCACCTCCACTCGCCGCATCGCCGCTAACCCTGCGCCACAGACGATTCGATCAACATGCCGAACCTGCGCAAGCCTCTGACTGGTCAGCTCTCCATCCGCGTTGGTCAAATCAAGGATGTCGACCACGCTTCCATGAGTCGCTTCAGTCGGGGGCCCGAGACCTTCATAGCCGTCAAGGTCGAAGATAACGTCGTCGCCCGCACGAGAGTGACCAGGACCGACAAGTGGGAAGCCGAGTACCACACCCTCGATGTTGACAAGGCGAACGAGATCGAGCTGACCGTCTACGACAAGCCCGGCGAGCATGCCATCCCCATCGCCATGCTGTGGGTGCGCATTTCCGACATCGCCGAGGAGATGAGAAGAAAGAGGATCGAGGCCGAGATCAACAGCTCTGGATGGGTGTCGGCCGACAGGATGGGCGCCCCGCCGGCCCAATTTCCCATGAACCCTCCTGCGCAGCAGCAGTCCTTCGGTGCTCCTCCTCCCTCTCCTGGCGTTTCACAGCAGGGCGCGCAGGGCCAGCCGGCGCTTGGGGGCATGCCGAATCCCCCAATCGCTCAGCAGCCCATCGACGGCTGGTTCAACCTCGAGCCCGCCGGTCAGATCCAGCTTTCCTTGGGCTTCCTCAAACAGAACAACGCCCGGCGCCCCGTCAACCTGCAGGGTCTTGGTCGTGTGGGTGCCGTTCGTCAGCGCAAGGAGGAAGTGCACGAGATGTACGGCCACAAGTTTGTCCAACACCAGTTCTACAACATCATGCGCTGCGCTCTTTGCGGGGATTTCCTCAAGTACTCGACCGGCATGCAGTGCGAGGACTGCAAGTACACTTGCCATACTAAGTGTTACTCGAGCGTTGTCACCAAGTGCATTAGCAAGAGCAACGCCGAGACGGACCCCGACGAAGAGAAGATCAACCACCGCATCCCCCACAGATTCCAGGCCTTCTCCAACATGACGGCCAACTGGTGTTGCCACTGTGGTTACATCCTGCCCTTCGGCAAGAAGAACTGCAGGAAGTGCGCAGGTAAGCCTCGTTTCCCAATTCAAGATGTTCATACAAAGCTAACCTTGTATAGAATGTGGTCTCACCGCTCATGCCGCTTGTGTTCACCTTGTTCCTGACTTCTGTGGCATGTCGATGGCCGTGGCAAATCAAATTCTGGAGGGTATCAAGACGACTAGGATGATCACAAAGAACAAGACGTCGTCTTCCCTGAGCGATCGCACGCTGAGGAAGCCAACTAGCCCCACTAGCACCATGGGCTCGCCCCCTCACAGTGGTGGGCAGGCTCCTTATGCTGGGGGCTCTCCGGAAGCGACCGAGGCCGCGAAGCTCATGTACCAGCAACAGTCGCCGCCAGGCCAGCGACCTTCGCACCCTGATCGCACCTCCAGTGCGGCGGCGGCGGCAGCAGCAACAGCGGCGATGAGCGGCACGATCGCCTCGCAGCCAAAGCCCCATTCGCAGGACTACGGGCAGTATGGTGGACGTCCCGGCTATCCCGCGCAGCCAGAGCAAGAGGACCCCTATGGTGGGCGCAAGTACAACCCTGCGGACTACGCGGCAGTCAACCAGCAAGCTGCCCCGTATGCTCAGCAACCTGCCGTACAGCAACAACGACCGGTTCAGCAGCAACAGCAGCAGCAACAACTTCACCAGCAGCAGCAGCAGCAGCAACAGCCGCCGCCCCAGCAGTACCAGCAACCACCTCAACAGCAGATGTACCAGCAGCAGGCCGTCTCCTCGGCCAAGTTGCAGGACCCGCCCCAAATATCTCCTATCGCATCGTCTGGAGGTGTCCCAAGTGCTGGACGCAAGCCCTTGCCATTGGCCACCGACCCAGGCACTGGTCAGCGTATCGGGCTGGACCACTTCAACTTCTTGGCTGTCCTGGGCAAGGGCAATTTCGGAAAGGTCATGCTTGCGGAAACGAAGCGATCCAAGAGGCTTTACGCCATCAAGGTGCTGAAGAAGGAGTTCATTATCGAGAACGACGAAGTGGAGAGCATTCGGTCCGAGAAGAGGGTGTTCCTCATTGCTAACCGGGAGAGACATCCATTCTTGACCAACCTCCATGCCTGTTTCCAGACCGAGACACGTGTCTACTTTGTCATGGAGTACATCAGCGGTGGTGATCTCATGCTTCACATCCAGCGAGGCCAGTTTGGCACCAAGCGAGCCCAGTACGCGCACCCCTCTCCCCCGTCCTTCCATATCCCATTATATGAGCTACTGCTAATGCGTCCCAGATTCTATGCTGCCGAGGTCTGCTTGGCACTTAAGTACTTCCACGAGAACGGCGTCATCTATCGTGATCTGAAGCTCGACAACATCTTGTTGACTCTCGACGGACACATCAAGATTGCCGATTACGGTCTCTGCAAGGAAGACATGTGGTTCGGCTCTACTACCAGCACCTTCTGCGGTACACCAGAATTCATGGCACCCGAGGTAGGCTCACCCGTCCCACATTGTGCTTCGTGCGAGCTTACTGACAAATGCGCAGATTCTTCTCGACAAGAAGTACGGCCGCGCTGTTGACTGGTGGGCATTCGGTGTCCTGATTTACCAGATGCTCCTCCAGCAGTCTCCCTTCCGTGGTGAGGACGAGGACGAAATCTACGACGCCATTCTGGCCGATGAGCCTTTGTACCCCATCCACATGCCCAGAGACTCCGTTTCAATCCTGCAGAAGCTCCTTACTAGGGAGCCCGACCAGCGTCTGGGCAGCGGTCCCACGGATGCGCAAGAAATCATGAACCAGCCGTTCTTTAGGAACATCAACTGGGATGACATCTACCACAAGCGTGTCGCTCCGCCCTTTTTACCGCAGATCAAGAGCGCCACCGACACTAGTAACTTCGACTCTGAGTTCACGAGTGTCACGCCCGTCTTGACCCCTGTCCAATCAGGTATGTGGATTTGCACCATGAAACCAATCATGACATTTTGCTAACGATGCACAGTTCTGTCGCAAGCCATGCAAGAAGAGTTCCGCGGTTTCTCTTACACTTCCGATTTTGACTAGAAGGGCGAGGAAGCGGAAGCAGAAAAGAAGACGTCCCCGGAAATTCTGTGTTCAGTTGACGCGGGCAGCTGACGAGGATGATGCCGCCCGATGTGGGGAGAAGAAGAATACCAATATGGCGAACAGCGGAACACGCGCTGGCGAAGCGCGACCCCCGCGCGCGCCAGGCCCCGGCGACGTCAGCCTATGTTCCATAGAGACGCTGTGCGTCGTCGGGTAGTGACGCCGAGTCGCAGGCGGAAGGCGAAGCGACGGGCAAACACGATGTAAGAAGCTTAAGTAGTGTGTGTGGCCCCCCCTCTGGCCGTTCACTACTACCTAGTGGATGTTGGAAAAGCGGCAATGTCGGCGAATCGCAGCCAGAGGTAACCGACAGGGTCGGGTCCATGTGATCCTACCGCAGCTTCATTTAATAGACGCAACCTTCAGTGGTATAAATCTCTTTACTGGCTGGCACGTACTGTGACTGAAAAGGAGACGACGACAGCAACTCAAGAGGTTGTCCTCAAGCTCTATATGGTATCGTATTGTACAGGCTTATATAAATTTACAACCGCGACGGGGAGTGGCGTGGCTCATGTTCTTCGCAAGAGCAGCAGGGCGATGCCTCCCGCTAAAGTAGCTCCAGCAGCAGCGCCCTCGAGAGCAAGAATCGAGGCGTCTCGCATGCGCAGGTCGATATGACGCTCGCTGTACAGATCGACCAACTTCGCCTTGAGCAGAGCCGGAAGCGCAGGGTCGGTAAGGAACTCACGCCACGACTTGGGCGTCGGGACCTCTTGCTCTAGTGTCTGGAGGGCACTGGCGACCTCTCGCTCCATCTCGTGCTGGACAGCCGGCTCCTCAAGCTTGGCGTTCAGCGCTTCCTCTCCTGCTGCGGCTGCTCCGGCCGCTGTTGCTTCCGCCGTTGCCGCCTCAGCCGCTTCCGTGGGCTCCACGACAAGCGTCTCTTCCTCCATGACCACGGGTGGCACGGGTGTCGCCGCAGCGGCGGCGGCAGCGGCAGTGGCGGCATCGGCGGCGGCATCCGTGGCCTCCCTCTGCGCCAAGGCGGCCTTCAGACCGGCCAGCTCGGCGGTGACGCCCTCGAGAACGGCCTTCTCCTCTTCGACGACGCCGAGGACGAGCCTCCTCCGCTTCCAAGGCTCGGCGACGAACTGCAGGACGATGAATAGCAGGACGTTGACGCCCATGAGGCCCCAGGTGCCCCAGGTGGAGGCGCGGCGGATGCGGTCGGACCAGATCTGCTCCTCGTGGTAGCGCTTCAGGATGCCGGCGTTGAGCTGCTGGCCCAGGGCCTGCTCGGCGTGCTCGGCGTCGGTCAGGGCCTCGGCGGCGGCGGAGACCTCCTGCTCGAGGGAGTGGTCCTGGCGGTAGAGCTGGGTGAAGCGCTCGAGGTCGGTCGGGGACCACATCTCCTTGCGGGCGAGGAGGGTGGTGACCTCGCGCTGGGTGGTGGCGCGCTTCGCGTTGGTGGTCTTGTAGGTGGCGCGGGCGGTGCGGACGAGGGCCTGGGCCTCGGCGAGGCGGGTCTCGAGGAGGGTGTTCTGCTCCTTGATGGCCTCGATGGGCGAGTAGCCGGTGAGGGTGTTGAGGGTCGTCGAGGCCGTCAGGAGGCGGGTCTGGACGGTGTCCATGAGGTGGGAGAGCCTCTCGGAGAGGGCGGGCGGGAGG
>NWBT01000041.1:1402192-1441109 GCA_003386485.1 Colletotrichum lentis | reverse complement strand
CTCGGGGAAGAGGAGGAGGAGGAGGAGGAGGAGGAGGAGGAGGAGGATTGCTCGCTTGTCGCAGAGGCTTGTCTGACTTCGTCTTTGGAGGCATCTGAGCTCGGCGGGGGCGGCGGAGGAGGGGGGAAAGGAGGGAGCCCGGATGAGTAGGGCTGTCGACGGGTGGCGGACGGCGACAGGAGGTTATGACGCAGGGCGGGGATGACGAGGGACTGCCATCTCGGGAGGTTGGCGGTGGTGCGCAGGCCGATGCGGGCGTGGGCTAGGCGCGACGCCGGCCTGGCGATGGGAAGCATCTTTTTCCCCCTACTTTTTTCCTTTTTCCTTTTTTTTTTTTACCGGTGTCGAGAACTAACACACACACACACACTCTCTCTCTCTCTCTCTCTCTTTCTCTCTCGCCCAGTGGGAAGGGGAAGAGAAAAAGGGTGGGCCAATTGACCGGTTGAGAGGGTTTGGTCGGTGGGCCGAGGTGTTTAAACGCCAACGGGAAGACAACCGAAGTTTGGACGAGAAGGAGAGTCGGGTTCGGCGCTATCTTCGGATCGTGTTGAGCGAGCGGAGCGGGTCCCTTGCCGGGGTTCTGCCGGAAGTAACGATGAGGGAGGGCGCCTCACCGCCTGCTAGGACTGGAACGTTAGGCGAGAGAGGTCGGGCCGGTGCCGCGGGTTCATTTTGGCGGGGGCGGGGCCCGGGATTGTTTCCTTTTCCCCTCCCGCCCAGTCTTTGAACGGCAATAGCGAGCAGGAGCAGGAGGGGGGAGAGGGGAGGTCTGCCTGTTTGGAGCAAGCCATACCCGGGGGCTTGGAGGGGGTGTTTAGCACAGCAGAAGGCTTACTAACGCCCCCGGGTAGTATAATCCATCTCTTAGTACTATCACAGAACAGTACACACGTCTTTCATCTCAAACTGTGGTGAGAAGGCAGACGATCCACTCCTGACACTGCCCCTTAGATAATGCAACATTTCTAACGCTCACCCGAAACGACTTTGAACTTGTGTCCAAAGAGCAGCAGCTGAACCTAATCGAAAACGGACAGCATGCCTGTCCCGGCAACTCTACGGAACACATGGGCACCGGCACCTTTAACGGCAGTATCGAGCGAAGACTTATACTTGGCAGCCTTGGAAAGAGAGACATGCCTTAGCAACAGTGTATCACCTTAACTGAGAACGAATTCATGCATTACTCTCCGGCAGTCACCGCCATTCGGCGATGAATTAGAATAGTTTCCGTGGGGTACGTCATTGATGCCAGCGTCAACAATGACGCTCACGCCCAGTCGAGGAGGAAGGACGCCGCGAAGCTGTTTTTCCCATTGGTCCCACGGGCAGTATCAGCCTGAGGAGATCTTGAATCGCGAACTAAAGTCAACAGCCAAGTGTTCTACCGAACTCTGGGAATGAGCAGGCAAGCAAATTTATATATTTGGGCAATAGGCAGCAAGTGGCGTTACAAGGTGGCGTCCAAGGGCGCTTGATCTCACAAGGTACGAGTGGCAAGAGCAAAAGTGTACTTTTGCTCAGCCACCAAAATTCGACATAGTAAAAGTGCACCACCCAGCACTTAACACGTTAAGACTTCATTAAGAACTTGGATTCTTAAGCCTTTAGGCTAAACTCTCTCGAAAAATAGCTTCCACGGCCAGCATGGTAGTGAGGACCTTGCTAGCTCTAGCCTATATAAATGGAGCGAGCCAGAAAACCAGGCCCCTTCCCTTGAAAGAAAGTTTCTATGAGTAGTTTGCAAGCTCATATGTTTTAGATCAGCATCCTAACCCCGAGGGGCTTCACAAGATTACCCGAGGGGCTTCACAATTACAAAACTTCGTTTCCAATCACAAATCAGAAACACGCTGCTAGAACATAACCTTTCCATATCTCACCAGAATATATGGACACTACCAAACGATGGATGTTTGGGCCAACATCATCATCGGCGACCTGGTCTGCCGCATTACTAGCCGCATCACTGCTCTATGGGGTTTTCTCAACACCTTTCTCACACGCATTATTATCCTACTCGCACGCATCATCATCTTACTCATACGCATTATCATCCCCCTTACACGCACCATTATTTCACACTTTCCCACCCACACCTTTCTCGCCCTCCTGCGATGGATACTGGCCACGTCACACATCCCGGAACTCTTGAGGATCGAACCAGACAACCAAGACTGCACATCGAGCGCCCTGTGTAGCATCTGTCTTGTGGAGCTTCTCTTGATAGGCATTCTAGTTATCTTTGGCCTACGTTTTGCCATTGACATCACAAGGTTGCCTACCTTTCAACACACTCCTAAGGCCTACGCTTTCCTCTATTTCATAGGCGTAGGCTGTCCCGGCTTTTTGCTGGTTATGGTGTGGTGGTCCTGTCTTGGTATTATTCAAATTGCGCAGGACGGGCAAAGCGCGTAGACAACAACACCAGGGATCAATTATCGAGTAAGCGGCACAATCCACCTCTTCTTTGTGACCTCGTCACGCTAACCTTCGGACTCCCAGACCAAGGAGGCCGATCTTGGAGGTAGAAACACGTGCTTGGCATTAGGTAGTCTCACGAGCTTCTCACGAAATTCAGCGCAAGATAATATAAGAACATGTACGGCTCGATGAACTGGAGCAAAGGCCTGCAATAAGGTGTAAATAATAATATGACGCTATCTATCTGAGGTTTTGGTAATTCTCTACAGCTTGGCTTTGTCACAAACGTCAAAGACTGCAGCCTTGCGGCGTAGGCCAACAATGCCAACTGAAAGCGTTTCGGCGCCATAATTGGAATGCGATATTGAGTGATGATTGATGTCATTAAGCTCGGAAGACCACTGATCCCCAGTCATTCCAGGTATGTAGCCGGTTTGATTCTGGGCCACCGGCTAGTGAAGCAGCTCAGCTCACTCTTTCCAACTCTTATGGGCTGCAAATGCTCTGTATCAAAACTTCGGTTTGCTGAGTCTAGGAATGTATCACAGGGAAAAGCTCTCTTCTTGTTGGCAAGTCCCAAGTGCGATGGCTTACGAGCTCTCTATGGGTGGGCTATGGCTGAAAGCGACAATGATGAGCCCTGAACCGTGTGACCGTCGGACTTTTTTGCGGGACTAGCAATGGCGACATTTGATAATACTGCTTCTTCAGGGCAAAGCACCTCTCGATATTGTCCGCATTGTTTCCCCACCACTTCACCATGACGGCACCCGTCGTGCCAAGGAAGACGAAGATGAATAACAAGTTGGCGTTGAATCCGGTGTCCAACGCGGCGCCGCTGATATATGCCCACTTATTCCAAAACGCCCGTCTGTATCGGTACAAGTAAAAGTTGAAGAACGTCCCGACGAGAAATGTGGTAAAGGGCCCGGTGCTAAGGTTTCCGTGAAAGGTAGCGGCGCTGGCGAAGAAGATTGTCGAAACCCAAAGGTCGCACCGGGCCTTGGGGAACTTCTTGTGCAACAGCCAAATAATAATGGGCGCTACCGCACCGGCGGGGAAGCCATACAGCACAGGCCTGAAGAAAGATGATGCGAATAGCTTCTTCGGGCCGACAAGAGCGTACTGGATGCCGGCGGTGTTGTAGCTCTTGAACTCTTGACCTGTCCATTGCCCCTGGGGATCTGGTACCCGCCCGCTTACATAGTCGAATTTGGAGGCAATCACCCAGCGCATAACACCATAGTTGATGGGGAGCGCAATCATGTTGGCAATGATCTGGATGCCGATGACTTGTCTGGGAGGAAGATGAAGATAGTGCCCAATCTATGGCTCGTCAGTATCAGTCAGGAGTTTGCTCTATTGCACTTCTTACTTTTTGGTCCTCCAGAACTGTGCGAGCATCGTACCAAACGTTGCCGGAGATAATGCGGTACGCAAGTTGGCCGAGAGGATGTCGAGATGATCCCGGTGCATCAATCATGTCTGCGTCCATTAGCGTCCGAACTTCCTGGTGGGCTTTGCGATATCCACTCACATCCATAGATGAGCTCGTTGAAGAACCCGACTTTGATCGAGTAGCCCGACATGGCGTAGACCAAACTCATTGGAAGCATGGCGGCACCGCCGAAGCCGAGAGCAACGAAGTAGGTCCAAGTGGGCATCCAAACAGACTTTGTAGCCACGATAACTAACAAGATCCCGATGGGTACCGCAGTCAGAACGCCCCATTCCCTGCAAACCGGTCAATTGGGTTGGTCTTGCTTGGCTTCAAGAGTGGATGGAACCAACCAAAGAGTGAGACCCGGATATTGTTGAATGATACGGCTTCTCGAATCAGCCAGGAGCTTTGTTTCCTTAATCGCCTTGAACCTTACCTTAAACGGTCTTGATGGTACTCGCCTTCGGCCTTCCTTGCCTTCCAGATCTTCGCAACCTTTGGGCCTAAGAACAGACCGCACCAAACAAAAGATGAGATGTACGACGCGTACCACTGGAGAAGATTAGTAGAAGTCCAAGATATCTGGAAGTCCAAGACCTGCCATGAAGATCTCCCAAGTGTACTGTGCACCAGAGTAGGCAAGGCCAACCTCATGATATGCCGTTTCGTTCACATGGTGGACGCCACTCGAGTCCGTGTAAACTTCAGTCTGGTCAACATCATGTTCGCAGTCTGTTTCGATCGAGCAAAGACCCACTGAGAGACTCAAAGGGATAGGCGGATCCATTCTTTTGGAACACGCCGTTTGACATAATGTTGTATGTTGGCGACCCCCAGAGATTGCCAAAGTACGCTACTGGGATCAAGATCCACGTCTTCATAAATGTCAGCAGGCTGCTAAGCTCCAACCCGAACTTGACACGGGACCTACGGTAACGACGAATCCTACAAATACGGTGACCTGAACACTGTAAGGGTAGGTGATGACGGTAGATGTGATGTTTGACCAGTTGAGCGTGATGTTGAGAAGTCCAATGCCTCCCCTACCGGCGCCCAAAAAGTTGACGGTGTGGTTGTTACTCGCAAACCAGCAGAGAGGTGCAAGTGCGGCGACAAAAGGGAAGAGATATTCCGGCAAGAATTGCCAAATGAAAGTAGCCAGCAAAATCCACCAAAACACCTGAGATTGATCGTTAGCTGGTGCAAGTGTGACGACGACCATGGAATGGCTTGCCTACCTTCATCTGTTTCTTGGAAACGCTCTTATGGAGCTCGGTCTTTCCCTGCATACTTCTGTACAGAGTAACTTGTTGCAGTGAAAGGGGAAAGATAAACTCGGGATCATCAACCAGGATCTTGCGGACTTGAGTCGATTAGCGAAACGAAAGAGTGGACAGAACAGATAAATGCAGGCTTACCCATTGCAGCAAACGAGAAGCCGAGCAGCGAAGCCCCCTAATGCCAGAGTCAGCTTTCTGTAAGAACCTCAAGAATTAACCGAGCTTACCCATCCAAAGAAGAGCGCAACTGCTGGGTTTATAGTGATGCCGTAGTAGAGCGCCGCGTTGGTCGGCAGAAAAGCTGGCCGGTATTAGTTTTTCAATTTGAGCACGAGGCAAGGTTGTTTCAGCAACTCACTTGCCCATTGGCCTTGACTGCCAGCATTGGCAGCGATGCCGATGATTGCATGCTCCTTGATCGAAAACGGCCCCGGGTTTAGCGAGAAAGAAAACCTGCCCAGAGGCACCGTGTAGTCTGGCAGGACTCTTGCGAGTAAGCGGCCGAGAGGCGCCGAAGCCAAGATGACAAAAAAGACAGGGAACGGGGCCGTGGTTGTTCGGAAGCTGGTCTTTCGTCAGCACTTGACGCTAGAGACGTCACGAGAGCATGTATCTTACTAGGACAGTTGAGAGACGATGCTCCCGAGGATGCAAAAGACTGTCGACAAAAGCAGCGATCGAAAGGTGACCACGGGCAGTGAGGGGTCATCCGCGAACCCGACGACAGTTCGAACAAGTTCCGGAATATTGGCGAACTCTGCTGATTTGAAGTCATATTCTGGCTCTGAGTCGTCGACCGAACTCCTCTTGGTTCCGTCCGGGCTGTCTGAGTCAAGGCCGCCCAGAAAGAGCTTCTCTGATGTTTCAAAGACCGGGTCAACGGCTACTTGGGGCGCCGACGATGTCTTTGGGTCGCTCAACGTCGCTTTATCGTCACGTAGATCGGGCATGGTTGGATTCTGCGGACTCGTAACAGAGTGGAGGCGCCGCATATGTTTCACGTCCCGACGGACATGGAAAATATATGTACAGGAACGAGTCGCCACGGGAATATCCCATGAAGGAGGCAGCATGCCATTGCGGATCTTCTTGATGTGCTAAAGAAGCGAGCCGCTTTGCCACCCCGAGAATGCAGAATCTTCTCAAGTTGGAAATAGCTTATGATCGTCTGGCAGAGGAGGTGGCAAGGAACTTATTGGTCAACCTGCACGTCGGTCTTTCTTGAAAGATTGACATGCAAGCATTTCAGGGCGAGGATGCGGCTAACCGGTGACGTTGCTGGAGATGCTGCTAGTTCCGGTAGCCCTTCTCTAAACCCTGCCGCATGTTGAGCGCTTTTGATGAAGATGGTATAGTGTCGGTTAAATAGCACTGGCGAGTCTTCCGAGTGGTCTCTTACGAGTGGCCTCGGGGATAAACTGGACAATTGAAGGACATTGATGCGGTATGCAATGCCTGCATAATCTAATGGCGTTATCAAGACGCAATGTTGGTGGAGTATGTCGTGAACCTGTGGTAGCGGTAGAGTCCCGACGATATCTCTTCCAACCACAGATGACAACGACTGCAGGGCATGCATTCAGATGCATCTCATTCATAATGGTCGGAAATACAATCCGCTTGTAGGAATTTCTCCGACCTGAACAGAGGCGGTCCTTGCGCTCAATGTTGGGCTTGATGAGGTCTTTGGCCGGCTCTGGCCCTATACCGAAAATCTCACATTAAATCTTCCAAAGTCTTGTTTGAAGACATCGGTCAAACCCGAGTAAGCCAGCCCGATGAGCAAATGCGACCTCACAGGCTAACCAAGCACGCTATCGTCTTGGAAATGGACAGACCAGTGAGACCACCGGTTTAGCTTCCTCGCGATCGATGCGTACAGAGCTTCGCAGGTCAAAACATCCTGGGAAGCGGGCCAGTCAACCACTGTAGCTCGTTTTCGTAACCTGGGTTGTGGTAAAGTAGAGTCTAGAAACCAGTCCGGCAAATGATCTCATGAGAGCAACTCCACCATGACGATGCCAATTTGAGCGATGCATGTTTTTGATTACGTATCCCAAGACGGCCTTCCTCGGACTCTTGCAACTGTCAACACATGTACTTTGGGAGTTGATGCATTGATCGTATCTAGTCCCTATTCTCCTCAAAAAATCAAACAGATAAGGTAACAGAGAGACGAACACAGGCTCTTTATACGTACTGATCAAGGAATTTGTACGTGCTCTCTCCGACGAACTTTCATGTGGCCGCGGAGCAGACTAAAGCTTGGTGCGGGACACGGGTGTATTGTCGCGGCTCGCGGCACCAGTCAGTACTAGTGACTTCGTATGTCGTCGCTGGGGCTTTTGAAGCCCATAATATCCATCAATGTCAATCAATATTTTAAGACCGAGGGCAGGGTTATGAACAGCTAGGATAACCCCCACGAAGGTCACTGCCCGGGGCGCCGAGCGGTCTGACTGAAGCGGGCTAATAACTCCTATCTTTGCGCGCCTCCGAGGCTTACGCAAAGTGCCCTCCGTAGGGCCCTATAATCCGACAAGTATTAGGCATAGCCACCTATAGCCCTACTTCCGCCGGGGCCGGATTTATCCTAAACCCTAAGGTTGCAGGTTTGATTCCGATATATTGACTTATAAGGTTAAGAGGAAGCTTTAGGGAAAAGTGAGGTTATATGCATAAGTATAGAGAATGTTGTTAAGGTTAGAAGTTGAGGGATGATCCCTAGTGATGAGGCATACGAGGCATTTTTGGGGTGCTGAAAAGAGAGGGGTGCCGAAAAGTAGGTGGTTTTATTCTATCTATAGTTCGAAACTAATAAATGAAGGTCTCGCTCGATCTGGAGCATGGGGACAGTTTCGCGTCGTCTCATTGATCAGGACCCCTGTCAGGTCGCTCAGTACGGCATCCGCGGAGTCAGCAACGTCTCGTCAGGCGTCTGTCTGACCGGCGTCGATTGACTCGGGCCTGAGCGGAAAGAACGAGAGACGGTGATGAGCGACATGACATGTCCACATGCAGCTTAAATAGACACTCTCGCCCACCGAATATCGAATTGACACTAGGCAGGAATCCCACTCCTTCCTCGCTGGCAAACATCAGACATCAAGCTAAAATGGCCGCCGTTCTCAAGACCTTCGCCTTTGCTTTTCTGCTCATCCAAGGATCTCAGAGGTGAGCATGCTCGTCATATTCCTCTTTCCCTTCTGAAGAATGACGGGGGCTGATGAAACCTACCAATAGCAAGCAGGACCACCACAGCCACAATTGCTGCCTTAAGACCAAAGAAGGATGGACTCTTATAAATAGTTGGACGGAGGCGGTCTGTGTGGGCAGCTGGAACAAGACAGTAAGTATCTCTAACCACTTGACGTGACTTCAAAGGCTAACAATACCAACAGGCTAACTTTGACGGCATCAAGTGCACACCGAAGCCTGGCAACGAGATCAGCGGTGACGACTTCTACACCGAGTGTAAACTTTATGGGGCAGCTCAGGGTTACTCAGATTGGGAGAGGGGTGCTGGCTACCGCGGCACTTGCTCTTGATATATTCATACCTGGAGTTGCTGTAGTAGTCTTACAAGTTTTGCGAAATACTTTCAGCTAGAGCCTGCATCTGATTTTACTGCCTAAGTACGGATTGCGTAACTTGACAGACATCATACATTTAAAATCTGGGATCAGGCTATGCGACATGAGCTCGTTTCTACTTTGAGTTATCATGTAGCTCACAGTAGCTCGCTCTTGTTCGTCTTATTGAAGAAGGCATCCCAATCTTCGTCAATTTGACGCTCGGGTTTATTCAAAGACCAGTGCCAGGCCAAATACCCGGAAGCGAATCTCAGGAGCCACGTGAGCGTTTGGGTCTGTGTGTGTGTGTGTGTGCACTGACCACTGCGTGGTAATTCCCCTCTTGACGAAAAAGAATCCTCCGCAACCTTATTAGAAGTCAGGTTGATACACCTCGACTTCTAGAATGTGAACAAGGCCTATGTGATACATGCACCCGTGGAAGTGGTTATCTAGCACAGTTCCTGACTTCCAGCGTTGCTTGAAACGAGTTAACTCCTGGGAACATATTATTGGAAACAAGACAAAGTAGAGAGACGACTGTTGCTTTGAGTCAGGTGCAATGATTATGTAGTGGTGTCCAATCATTCAATACGAGACGAATCTTAGCCTTGGCCACTCGTGTTGAAATCTTAACGATGTGTAACTGAGCTATTCGGCCCATCCCGTCTCCCAGCGGGTCTGCCAATCCAGAATCGATAGGGAACTGCCACCTGGCGGCCGGACGCCGATAGCCAGCGGGATGCTCCAGAGAAATCCGAGGATGCCGACAGTCTCATACGAGGTCTGACCAAATATGTCGCGCGCAATCGGGCGAGTCGTGCTGTGCTTAGCCAATTTCTCGGTTTTGGGCCTTAAGGCGTAGGTCTTGGGACGCCAAGCCTGGCTTCACTATGTGAAACATGTTAAAAAGTATTGTTGCTAATAATGAATGCCCTCACCCACTTTTCTGTGATTTGTAGAAGGTCATAAGATCCTAAGGAAGATTGTCACCTTGCTATAAGAGAACTAGGCAGCCTAAACACTATTTCTTAGAATGTGCTACAAATGCACATCCGGCCCCTAGGGCCTAGGGATAACTGAAATTAGACAAGCATAATCCAGACTGAAGTAAGCTTCCTGAGAGACCATAGAGGTTCGACCCTATCGTTATTTACTAGGACTAGTGGCTTTTTTTTCGCTGGAATATCTCCCTCACCACGCGTACGCCAGGTAACAGATTATCTTAAACGCCATTGCCTAGGACAGTCTATGATCATCATGGATTGTCTGGACATCGCGGCAGCTGAGTAGAATATCTAGAACTTGTGCTTATATCGTACAAATTATAGCAAAGTTGGCAAAGCTGTGTCTTAGTCTAACCTACATAGAGACAGTATTAATATAAAATGTAGTCTTGACTTAGGGGTTAGTAGCACTTGTGAGCATAAGTAGGCTGACGATAGAATGTTCTAGACCTATAGCCCTCGATTTAAAGCTAATAATCAATAAGAGTGTCTAATTAAAGCCTTCTGATGTAATGACTGCTTATAGCGAAGACTGGATGTAGGAGACAGTGCTCTATTACATAAGCTCCATTACGATAACTGCTAAGCTAAATCGATAATTTATCTAGTTATCTGCTGGATCACGCTTAACATTGCTGCAGATCTTCTTAAACTCCTTTAGACTAAGATATTCAAGCTTAAGAGAAGCAATAGCCAAACTATTATATATATAATTATAACTATTATATTATCTTGACGCCTAGCCTTTCTGCTTAACTAAGCCCTTTGCAACCTCTTTTCTAGGTGCCTCAGGCCCCTACAAAGCCTACTGCCTAGGGCGAAGCCTGCAGCAGTCCCTTTGTGTTACTACTAAGCAGCCTAACTAACATACCTAGGTTAATAACTCCTATCTCTACGCACATCTGAGGGCGCACGCAAAGCGCCTTCTAAAGGACCCTATAATCCGACAGGTGGCATTCTAAGTTTATTAAGAGCTCCTCTTGTTCGCTTGTATTTGAAGCTTGTTTGAAACTGTTTTGTTAGATGCATATGGTGATATCAGCAAGAAAGAAAAGGTAAAGTCACAGCGCACTGACTTAACCTACCTCAGCTTTGCTATTCTCTTTAAAAACGGCCATAGGGATCAATCACCAGCCCGTCACTTTCAAATGTCAGGCAATATACATTCTCCTCACATTAATAATTATCACTGGAAGTTTATCAGCAGCGAATGATGTCTTACAAAATCCGAAGCTCATCTAGCTTGCAAGTCCCGTTTTCCACTCTACTCTTCGTTTCTCCACGCATGAGGCCGTCAACAAAGCATTGTGTGATGACTTGCCACTGGCTCTCTTTCTTCCGCATGATGATCGGCGCCGAACACCCGGGTATTACGAAGATGGAGTCTCCCTTCCGCAGCGCTTGGAGTATCGCTGTTCCGAAAAGCCCTCCCGCAGTCGTGAACACGGGGTACACGATGCCGAAGTGCCTGTCGAGAGACTCCAAAAACGCTTTCGGGTCTCGGCATTCGCCGGCTTCTTCAACGCTGGGGAAGAACGACTTGAGATCCCGGGCCCAGGGTCGGAAGTACGCGTTGACCTGCTTCCGGAACTGGGTGAAGTCGTTGAGGTTGGCGTGTTTGAGGACTTTGCCCCAACCGCGCTTTTCTAGAGCCATAACGTTCGGATCGTCGGGGTTGAGGCTTTCGAGCCAGGGTATGTCGAGAACAGTGCTCCCGGTAGAGCAGTTGTAGATGGCAGCTCGGTGTAGACTCCGTAAGATCGCCTCCTTCGGATTGTGTGGCAATATCGTACAAGTTGGCTGAACGGCATCTTGCCAAACCTTAAGCTCTCCATGTTCCCACCCTAGGAAGGGTGCTGTTCCGTCAACAACGTCGACAAGGTAGCCGTGGGTGACCAGAACTTTGTCACCCCTTTCTAATCTGAACTCGGCCTTCTGGCCCCAACTAGCGTCACAATCCGAACCCCAGAGATAAGGATCCCAAGGTGAAGTCAGGTCCGGCACCCATGTCGGAAGCTTGAGCGTTGATTCCTTTGTGCCAGTGAGGACAACATCGAACGATTTGAAACCAGTTATGAGAGCCTTGGCAAAGTCGCAGAAAACGTCTTCAACCTCCTTCGCGTAGTCGGGTTCGATGTGCTGCGAGACATATTCGGGTATCATACCCATCAACCCATAGAGGCGGTCTCTCGGATCAAGGGAGCCGGCCATTCTGCCAATTGTCAAGAGTAACCCAAGCGCGTCTTGATCCTTTCTACGCTCCGAATCCGTTTGTGCGTACCCGCGGCGAACACGCTCCTGATTGGCGGTGACCAACTCGACCAGCTTCAAAACACGCCAGGCCTTCTCGCGAGCTCTCACGGCGCCATTGATGTTCGAAGCTGCCTGCAGAAAGTTGTGAAGTGGTATCAGTCCCATGCGGAACGTCCCGAATAAGATGGAAGGGTTGAATGGCCCTAGGCACTTCTCCTGGATCACCCAAACCCGGGACCAGTACGATTTCTTGACAACCACATCGACGGCGCGCTTGATGGCCTGCTTCTTATCCGGGTCGGCCAACGCCACTTCCAGTACTTCGGACGCTGCCTCGTTGTCTGTTGATTTGAGGACCATCTCATGAAGCTGGGCCATGTCGGGTATGGCCGCGTCTGGAACCGAGCCCAGCCATATGGAAACTATGAGCGCCTTGCCATAAACCATGCGCATCCGCTTGACTTGACGGCTCCGCTCGTCCATGTCCTTCTGATTGATGCAGATTGCATCGGCCCAGATTTTGAGACCATCGATATAGTCCGGGTCGGAAGACAAGGCTCGAAGCGCCGCTTCCAGGCTCTGGCCGACGAGCACAACTTGGCCATTCATGATGATCGGCACCCTGACCGTCTGGTCTCCCCAAGTGTAGCTCAGCGCGCCGTAGTCGCCCCAAGCGAAGCGGTGATACCGAGGGTGCGTACGTGGACGCTCAAAAGGCGAGCCCCCTCTCGCCGGGCTCAGAGAGCGGTGTCGTTCGTTGGAGAAGAGCCGCCACCGCTCGTCGCTGTTGCGCCGGGACAGCGGCTGTGCCTTGGACTCCCATTGCCGGTAGTCTGGGAGGTGCGCATCGAGTGACACAAGTTCAATGGTGCAGTGGACAAGCCCATGCCATTCTGGTGGCTCGTCGCGGAGATTTGCGAGCGGCGGCCGCTCGATTGTCTGCAAGCTGAGAACCCGAATCTCGTTACGGTTCTCGTTGAGTGGAGTGTAGGGAAACTCGGCGGCTTGCGTGAGTGGTTGAGACGCCATCATCATGGACTATCGTTCCTGGTGACCGTTCCGGGTTACTTCTGTGACCAAACCTCCAGGTGGGAGACATCACCAGACTGGATTTCAGCTCGGTGTGTGGCCTCTAACTCTTTGAGTATTTAGTCTGGGCGCACCTGGCCCTGCCATCGCGATTAGATAAGACACATTGATTCGTTCCCCTGATCAGATAGTTCAGTTTACGCTGTTGCCTGCCACGAGCAGCAAGCCCAGCCTAGCCAGGATGCCAGAAATGAGGGGTTTCGACCAGCATTATTGGCTCCCACCTGGGATGCGGTGCTAGGTTACCTTCGACCTGGACAGTTTTTCCAATTAATGTGCGGAGAACCAACAGTTTGCTAGCCAATGAAGGACCCTTGCATGCAGTGTTGGCTCCTCTCGCGACTCGCAGTGTACAGGTAATTTGTAAAGGACACTTGAGCCAATCCCAGCATTCAACGATCAATGCAGACAACCTCGGCTCTGTAGACGTTTCCAGGAACAGACCGGTGATATGAATATCTACCACAGCATATCGGTGTCTGAATGGGCAGCCAGACGGCGCGACTATCCAGAAGCTGAAGCAAGGACCAACGACTTCTTTGGTCCAGGAGGCGACAAGTAGGGGATGTTTTTCGGTCATTGACCAGTGATAAATGCCTGTGGTACCTATCAGCTCATTATTCTTTACCTACCTAGTGGACGAAGACGGATATATCTCGGAGCATGCCTCCGTGCACCATCGGTCACCGATATTACGGAAAAGTGGAGTAAACCAGTGCCGCCGGTCCGGTCCGACCCGGAGAACCGGACCGGCGGTCGCTTCTGAAACCCTTTTGCGTCGGCTGTTGTCGAACCTCTTCACGGGAGTAGTTCACCAACGCTCGCTACCGGTATCGACATCTTTAATCCCACATACTTCCCATGTTCCACAACTCGACGTTCTCGTCCTCCTTTCTATCTTTAAGTTTTGATGTAGACTAAGTAGTTAACTTTTTCATTGACCAAGTATGGTTTCAAAGAATCCGACCACGGCTCCAGTCCACAAGAAGCCTGTCCGGATTCTCTCTCTCGGCAAGTCTCTGTGCCTTGGGTCCCGACAATCGTGAAACTGATTGCTGATCAATACCTGACAGATGGTGGAGGCATTAGAGGACTTCCCTGAATCTTGATCCTCAAAGAGTTGATGCGCCATGTGAACCGAGACCGGAAACCTAAAGACCACCTTCAGCCGTGGCAAGTTTTCGACCTCATTGGGGGAACAAGCACTGGTGGGTATGTATCATCCCGAGTCCACGCCGACGAGGTCGCCTCTCTCTGACGAGGGATATTTCAAAGGATCATTGCCATCATCTGATTCATACTGGGATGCCTACGAAAGACGATTGAAGAGTGTGATGAAGCATACATCAGCCTTGCCAAGAAGATATTCAAACCGAAGCGATGGAATTATGACTGTTTCAGTCGCGGTCTCGACTTCCTCTCCGCCAGTGAGCGGTACGACTCATCCAAGCTTGAGGATGTTGTCAAGGCCGTCATCAAGGCCCGGACGGGGAGCGAGCAAGCGGCTCTGCTAGACCTGAACGAAGGCGCCACCTGCAAAGTGTAAAAGAGTCCCGGTCAAGACTTGTGTAGGCTGGGCTAACCGCTGGCAGGTTTGTCACTACCGTGCAAACGGAAGACCATCAGTTGTTGCTGTTACGCTCGTACGAGAACAAGCAAGAAGTCGACCAGCACTCGAAGCCATTCCAGTGATGGCACTGATGGGAGGCCCGCCACGTCGGCTGACACGACCTACTGCAAGGAATACCGCCGCGGCAATGCCGGATGCTTCGACGGGGCTCTGAAGAGCAATAACCCGATCTTGCAAGTCCATCGCGAGTCTCGGGATATGTGGCCGGTCAGGGAAGCTTTCTTGACTAGCATCAGAACGGGAACCAAGCCGTCGGTGCCTCTCAGAGGGAATCTGATCTACATGGCGAGGACTCCCACCAAGCTTGACACCGAAACGGAAGAGACGTGGTGTCGGTTCAAGGGAACGCACAAGAATAAGTTGAAAGACAACCGTCTCTTCCGCTACAGCGTCCCCAGACTTGGCGGCGTGGACTTGGGCAACTACAAGCTGATGGGGATGGTTCGAACAAACACGGAACGCCATCTACGAGAGGCATCAACGGAGAAGTATGCGATGACGTGCGCGGACAAGGTGGTGGAGATCGAGACGAAACCCCATGTGAGCCCCAGACCAAAGAAAGCCGCGTCACTCAGAGTAGAAGATCTCTCGGACGCTGAGAAAGGTGAGCGAGCACCTAACCTCTCCGTATTCACAGCCTCGGCGGCCGCACAGCTAACCCTGATGCAGACCGCCTGTGGCCCTTCCACGCGACAAGCAGACAGAAAACGAGTACCCACGTTGCCTAACCAGGATTCTGAAGCATCTTACCCGAGGCGCTGCTGACGATCTCGAACTGTCTGTGGGATTGGTGCCTGCGGTTGAGCGTTACGACCACAACAGCATCCGTGAGCTGCTTGCCATGGGTGTAGCAGTGAAAAATAAAGAGGGCGTCATGATCGGCTGCTCTTTTGGACACGCAGACACTGCTAAAACGTTAATTGACGGCCACATTTACCCCGATGAGGTGCTCGGAGAAGCACTGAAGTCGTTCTATGACATGTACATGGGGCCCCATTTGAAGCTTTACTGCCTCCAAACTGTACCGAGGGCTGTCGAGTGTCGAGGAGCTCTTCACGAATGATTCGAGTTCGTCCCCAAGTTTAGGGCTCAGCTTCGAAGAGAGCACGGAGCTCCTCGGACTGTTATCAGCCAAGGGCGTTGGCGTGGCTCGCCGTAGGTTTGTCGAAGCGACAGGATTGGTTATCGCCATGGACGAAGGTCTCGGTCTCTGGTTGGTAGAAGCCACGGATGGACTTCAAGACGACTCAACTTTCACAGCCAAAGTCTTCTCCCCTCTGGCACGCCCCGATCGTTCGCGCCAAGGAACTCGGATATGGGGTCATGGTGGAACTGTGTGATATGTATGACAGACTTGACAGTGGGCACCCGTGATGTAGGGACGGGATGGTTGCGTGGGCTTTGGGAATTTGGGATGTTTGGCGACGATGAGTCGAAACTCTGCACAGTGATCGGCGTCGGGAACGAACCCATGCGGAATAGAAACTGGGTGTCAGACTGCCAGTACACCTTCCGAAGACGAAGACAGCATGGCCGACGTCAGATGGGAAGCAATTGCTGAGTTCAAGTTGATGAGGAATCAAACTCCAGTCAGTGACACACCCGCAATGGCGGGTGTCGGCGGTGTAACGGCGGCTTAGGCCGAGCAAACACGTGCGGATCGGGAAATGTACCTGCACGTTGATGTGTTGACAGATCCATAGGGCTGGCTCGGAAGTCTATGTTGGATTGGATGAAAAGCGAGAGTAATTGGGGTTGATTGACGGAACTTACAAACAAACAAACAAACTGGCTGGCATGTGCAGCTCTTGTAAGCAGCTGGGTTTGGGGGTTAATCCATGCCCGGAGCCCGGGTATCGGAGGCGACTCGTCGGGATTGCGAGCTTGTACGTACGGATGCCGAATGCGGAATCAAAAGAACAGTCCGTTACATACACGTAGTTGGGGCCCATAAAGGTGAAGCGTGGAACCAAGGGTACCTTGACGGTTTTGTCAGAATGACACTATCCGTATCCGTAGTACGGATGCACTTATTGACAAATGCACAAATGGGTGGGTTATATCCGTACGCGATTATGCAATGAGATATGCAGGCTCCGGTGGCGTCATCGAGGGGTCTGACAAATCAAGTGGCTTCGTCTCCATGATGATGCGACCCGTCCGCGCCAGATTCTGCTGCTGCTGCTGCTGCCGCTACAGAAGAACAGACTCGAAGCTCCCACCCATGCCTCCGCCTCGCGCGCGAAAAAAATACCTCCCAAACACTGCATTTGTATAGCGTGGACAAGGTACCTTTCCTGCCCGTTCATTACCGCATTCCACATCTTTTTATAAAGCCTCTTGCCGTCCCGCCCCATCTCGGCGTCGGACTGCCTTCTTCTTGATCCAAATGTCCACACGAATCCTCCGCCCTTTCCAACGCATCGCGAGATCTTCAGTCCCCTCTACCTACAGAAACTTCCACGCCTCTTCGCCCAACATGGTTGTCCACAACGTTACGAGGTAGGTTACAACTCCCAAAGTACCTTCCACAAACCCCCTCCCCCTCACCNCCTCACCCTCCCCCTCCCTGCGCCCCGCGTACACTCGATGATGCGGTCCTTGTGCCCCGCCCTTGGCTGGTTTGATGCTGATTCGACTCCCAACAACAGCAAGGCCGAGTTCGACGCCGCCCTGGAGAAGGAATTGGTCCTCGTCGACGCCTTCGCCACCTGGTGCGGTCCCTGCAAGGCCATCGCCCCCCTCCTTGTCAAGTAAGTCGATGCCTCGCCTCCCCCCTCGTCGCCGTCGCACGTCATCCAGGCGCGTCTCGATTCACTGGCAACCTCCTACATAAACTAATACGCCGCGAAACACAGCCTCTCCAACGAGGAGGCCCACAGCAATGTCCACTTCGTCAAGATTGACGTCGACGAGGTCCCCGATGTGAGCCAGGAGCTCGGAATTCGTGCCATGCCCACCTTCCTCCTCTTTTGGAAGGGCCAGAAGGTCCAAGAGGTTGTCGGAGCCAACCCTAACGGCCTCAAGCAGGCCCTTGCGAAGTTGGTCGCAGACGCCAAGGCTGAGAAGGAATAAGCCAGAGTGCGACGCAGATGGATGTGCTATGGATTGAAAAACAGGAACCGAGGCGATACCAACACACCCCGCAGCTTTTGTCGGCGCTAGATACCACAATACATTGTTAAAGGACAAAGACCCCGAGACGTCGTGCTGTGTTTTGTTGTTCACAACTTTTGGCGACGGCGTGGTGGTCATTTTCGAGGCATCCATCTCCTAGGTCATTGTCGCGCAAAGATGCTAGGCGAAACGGTTGGGTGATTTCTATGACTATTCGTTGGTATTACTATTCGTTGGAAATGCGCCCGATCGTAATCAAAGAATGCCGATCCAATGAGCATCTGATAGGTTGCTCCACTTCGCGTTTTCCTAATGGAATCTGACCAGAACTCGGAGAAATGCCGTGTGCCGCATGTCTCTCTCACCTTGCGCATTGGTGAGATCATCCGGCATTGGATCCTATTCGGATTCAACGTCCTAAGATGCCAGTATTTTAAGTAGCAAGAGCCTTGCCAGTGTCGGCGTATTCCAACCAACGGCGGCCGAGGAAAAACCGGCATCCAACGGTTTAGGCGGGCTGAATTCCGCTCTAGAGCAGTTCTGCATGCATTGATTGCCTGGGTGACTCGCGAACCTGGTGGCTCCGCGCCGGTTTTCGGCTCTGGGTGGCGGGGACAAGTTGCCCGCGGGAAGAGGGGACGAGGGACGCCCTGGAATTGACAGCCGGCCGCCGAAATGAATGAACTGATAAACATGGCACGATTCTTCGTGCACGGGTGATAAGAACAACAAAAGACGTCGGTTTGACATCTGGCGGTTCTCGTAAGATCTGGGGCTGGCTCTTATCAACGCTTCTGGACAAGCTTGTTCGGCTCACATAACCACATTCTTATTGAATCTTCACCCGTCGAGTTTGGTCCAACTCAACCACCGAAACCCCAGTTCGATACCTCATCAGTCGACGACGACTCGAGTTCATCATGACGAACAACATTGTCGTACTCGGGTAAGCAGCTCATGAACGGGATGGCCTCTCACCAACCCACTCACTGAACTGACCGTTCTTAGCGCCGGCGTGTCGGGCCTCACGGCTGCCCTGCTCTTGTCCAGGAGCATAGCCAACTCCGTGACTGTGATCTCAAAGCACATGCCCGGCGATTACGACATTGAGTACACGTCGCCTTGGGCCGGTGCCAACGTCCTGCCGTAAGACTTCTCGTGTCTCATGATGAAAAAGGAAAAAAAAATTGGAATAAAAAAGGAACACCACAGCTGATCAACCTTGTTAGCATGGCGCCCGAGTCCGATAGCAGATGGGAGCGCAGGACATGGCCTGAACTCAGCCGCCTGGCCGCCGAGGTCCCGGAAGCGGGCATTCACTTCCAGAGTACGTCGTTCCTCCCACAAGCGTCTTTGCGGCGGCTTTCGCCCTCTATACCCGTTGAAAAACACAGCGAAAGGCTGACGCCACCACCCAGAGAGCCAGGTCTTCAGACGCAAGAAGGACATCGAGGACGGCGGCAACCCCTACGACGCCCTTTACGCAGTGGACCCCTGGTACCGCAGCCTGCTTCCGGACTTCCGCGACCTGCGCGCGGACGAGCTTCCCGCCAACGCGCACTCGGGCTCCGAGTTCACGTCGGTGTGCATCAACACGGCGCTCTACCTGCCGTGGCTCGTGGGCCAATGCCGCAAGAACGGCGTCGTCTTCAAGCGCGGCGTCGTCGCGCACATCCACCAGCTCAAGGCGCTGCACCACTCGGGCCGCCCGGCTGACGTCGTCGTCAACTGCTCGGGCCTGCTGGCGCGCAAGCTGGGCGGCGTCGAGGACAGGGCGGTGCAGGCGGCGCGGGGCCAGGTCGTGGTGGTGAGGAACGAGGTCGAGCCGATGGCGACCATCTCGGGCACCGACGACGGCGCGACCGAGGTGTGCTACATGATGACGCGGGCGGCCGGGGGCGGGACCGTCCTGGGCGGCACGTACGACAAGGGCAACTGGGACCCGAACCCGGACCCCAACATCGCGAACCGCATCATGAAGCGGTGCGTCGAGCTGAGCCCGGCGCTGACGGGCGGCAGGGGCGTCGAGGCCCTGGACATCATCCGGCACGGCGTCGGGCTGCGGCCCTACCGCGACGGCGGCGTCCGGATCGAGACGGACAGGGCGACGTTCGCCGACGGCACGCCGGTCGTGCACAACTACGGCCACGCCGGATGGGGGTACCAGGGGTCGTACGGCTGTGCCGAGCGGGTCGTCGAGCTGGTCAACGAGATCCGCGCCGAGAGGAGGGATAAGTTGGCGGATGAGCCCGAGATGTTCTCGTGGGACAAGGCAAGCAAGTTATAGAAGCAGTCATTTTGGTACAGATATTTATTAAATAATCCCATTCTTTCTGAATACGCACTCCTTCTTCTGCCTAGGTATCGAGTTTGGACCAAAGTTGGTTGATGATCTTGCTGGGACAAAGATGCTGGAAACAACAACTATACAAGTGTTTGTTAGTGTGTTGTAGTCTTGATCCCATTAACGTCTCGACCATTACAATACCTCTTCCATCACAGTACAAACCCGCCCCAGGCCAACAAACGGCGCACGGTGCAATCATGAGCCCCTGCAACCTCCCGTTCGCGACAGCTTTCACAAGCTCCCCTGCCCATCACCAAAGCTTCACAAGCTTTACAACCCGCGCAACTCGCACAAGCTTTGCGAAGCCACAACCATGGCCGACCACGCGCCCCCAGTCCACATACAGGCGACGCGTCTTGTACTGGACATCGCCAATGGCCGACATGCGCTCTCTAGGGCCATCCCCCCCCTCCTCCTTGCCCTGGACGCCGTCCTATGCGGGCTGATCATTTGGAAGATCCCTTGTGAGCCCCTCAATCCCTCTCCTTCTCTCTCTGTTTTTTTTCTCGCGCTCTCTCTCTCCCCTCGGAGCCCAGAAGAATCTGAGAATGGCCTCGATTGCTGACACAATACTGCCTGGCAGACACGGAGATCGACTGGGTCGCCTACATGGAACAAGTCTCCCAATTCGTCTCGGGCGAGCGCGACTACACCAAGATCAAGGGCGGCACCGGGCCCCTCGTCTACCCTGCCGCCCACGTCTACACATACACGGGCCTGTACTACCTCACCGACGAGGGCAAGAACATCTTCCTGGCGCAGCAGCTCTTTGCCGTTTTGTACCTCGCGACCCTTGCGGTTGTCATGGCGTGCTACTGGCAAGCCAAGGTGCGTCGCCGCCAGTCCACTCCTCGAATGCTATCACCTGGAAACTGTGCAAGGGAACAATCAAAAAGCTGATCAACAATGTACTTGCGCAGGTCCCGCCCTACATCTTCCCGCTCCTGATCCTCTCGAAGCGCCTGCACAGCGTCTTCGTCCTGCGCTGCTTCAACGACTGCTTCGCGACCCTCTTCCTCTGGCTCGCCATCTTCTTCTTCCAGAAGCGCCTGTGGACGCCCGGCGCCGTGCTGTACAGCTGGGGCCTGGGCATCAAGATGTCGCTGCTGCTGGTCCTGCCGGCCGTCGGCGTCGTGCTGTTCCTCGGACGCGGCTTCGGCGGCGCCCTGCGCGCGGCGTGGCTCATGGCCCAGGTGCAGATCGTCATCGGCGTGCCCTTCCTCTCCCGCAACGCCGCGGGCTACCTCGGCCGCGCCTTTGAGCTCTCGCGGCAGTTCTTCTTCAAGTGGACGGTCAATTGGCGCTTCGTGGGCGAGGAGACGTTCCTCGGCAAGCCGTTTTCTATTGCGCTACTGGCACTGCATCTATCCGTCCTACTCTTGTTCGCCGTCACCCGCTGGCTCAACCCGGCGCAGCGGCCCCTGTCGTCGCTGGTCCCAGCCATGCTGCGGGGCAGGTCGCCCTTCTCGGCACTCGAAGAGGCCCAGGTGGCCAGCCGCGTGACGCCGCGCTACGTCCTCACGACGATGCTGTCGGCCAACGTCATGGGGCTCCTCTTCGCCCGGTCCCTGCACTACCAGTTCTACGCCTATCTAGCCTGGTCGACGCCGTACCTCCTCTGGCGCAGCGGCCTCCCCGTCTACGTAGTTTACATTCTTTGGGCGGCGCAGGAGTGGGCCTGGAACGTGTATCCCAGCACCGACGTGAGCTCAGAGTTCGTCGTGGGCGTCATGGCGGTCACCGTGGCGGCGACGTGGTTCGGGACGGCGGACGAGGGGGTTCCGGCCGAGAAGCCCGCGTCGAAGAAGAAATGAGGACGGGGGAGAAGCATGCAAGTTGTCAAAATGGCAGTTCGTATCATCAGTAGTCGTCCTCGGAATCAGAAGGCGGCATCTTGCCGACGTTGGAGTCAGACTCTTCGCTGTCCTCGTACGTGTTGGTCTTTGCAAACTCGCTGGGCCTGTGGAGAAGAAAGGAAAAGAAGAAGAAGCGTCAGCAAAGGGACTTGGGGGAAAGCGCAGTACATGTCCCTTTCCAGGGAGGGGGTGGCGGGGCGGGTTGTGTTACCAGTAGGGCCGCTTGCGCCAGGCCTTCTCGTCGCGGACGACGTTGACGATCTCGCCCATGAGGCGGCCGTCGGGCTCGTCGTATGTCTCGGCCAGGACGTAGCCGCCGCGCTTGATCCAGATGGTGTTGCGGAAGCGCTGGGCCAGCTCGAGCACCAGGTCCTTCTTGTTGGGCAGCTCGCACAGGTACAGGTTGTTGCCCTCGGCCTTGATGACGCGCACGATGGCCTGGTTCTTGTCGAGGGTGTCGGGGGGCGTCAGGGTGTCCTCGGCAGCCTGGAGGGCGGTGCGTTTCGGTCGTGCCATGTTTGGCAGGCAGAGGAAGCTGTCGAGACCGCTTCGCTAGCTACCTATCAAAGGGGGGAAGGGTGTTGATCGTCCAGGAACTTTTTTTTTCTTTTATTTTTTTCCCCCTCCCAGATGGTGGTGAGTGACAATGGTGGGGTAATTGTCCCTGTCTTTGGGATTTTCTGGAGCGTGGACGCGGGGCAGGCCGTGCTGTGACTACCGTTATCAAGATACATAGGTACCTATTCACTCGAGGAGTTTAAACTTACCCCTACCGGGGGCGTTAGTAAGCATTCTGCCATGCTAAACACCCCCTACGCCCCCGGGTAACACCATACATAGTACGCATAATTGACCCATCACGGTTATCCTTGCCCATCTGACACCATGTGTAATTCAAGGGGCTCTCCTTATGGAAAGGTTGTCGGGTTAATTGCA
Organism: Colletotrichum lentis; assembly: GCA_003386485.1. Lineage (NCBI taxonomy): Eukaryota > Fungi > Ascomycota > Sordariomycetes > Glomerellales > Glomerellaceae > Colletotrichum > Colletotrichum lentis. Next base: position 1,418,154 of record NWBT01000041.1, on the reverse strand, counting down.
AGCATATGTAGATGTGTGTGTGACTAATAGGGGAGACTTTCCTCCCAGTGGTGGCTTTGTCCCTTGGGTTATGACCCCTGTCGTCGAAAATGCCATACGGATGCACTATAATTGATTCATGATTCCGACATTTCCGAAGCGAGGCTGCGCATTCGCCGCCGGTATCCACTTTCCCATCGTCAGGTGGGCGGTCTGTTACTTGTGGGCCGTGGCTATCGAAGTCTCTCGCAAAGGAAGTATAATAAATACGTTGCCATGTGGGCAAGGGAAACAGGCACTATAGAAGCCTGTGGGCTCGCTCTGTAGGACCTTGGTTCCAGGACATTTCAAACCCAAATCATTATTTCTCTTGCAAAATGCAGTACAACATTCTACTTCTCATGTCAACATTGGGACACACAATGGCCTCAGTCACGTGTCAGCATGCACCTTTACCCGACTGGGACCCGTACGAAGAAAATTTATTTGGGAAGTCTCCAATTTCAGGAACCAATGATTTACAATATGAAGTTGGATGTGGCAAGGACGTGAATGTTTTTTACGCTCCACCATCCCCTGACTCGAAAGATGGCGTCCTCCGCGTTGTCACAACGGACCCAGACTTCAGGTCGATTATCAAATTGAACGGTCTTGTCCGAGGTAGCATCTCACCGGTCATCGACACCGACAGCACATTTTATGTTGAGACGACTGCCGCCTATACCTGCACGACGAACTTCCCAGCTTTCGAGGCGAGAAGTATTAGCTGTTATAAGCTGTAGGACTGTATTTGTCTGAAATGTATCAGTATTGCTGGCAAGAAATACATAGCCAACGAGCGATACTCAGACACTGCTTGGTTGCCATGGATCACTCAAGGACCTGCTATGGTGGTTATGGCTGTTGCTGTATCCAGGTTTCGTCATAGTCATAGTACGACCTGGCCCTGCTGCCTCGGCCTATATGTCTGAGCACTCACCATGTACATATCAACACTCTCACAAGACCGTTGTTTTACCAAAATCAAATGCATCTCCCTTTTCCGATTCTTAAGAAAGCCTAGAACGGTAAAAGCTGTACACGAATATTTATGAAACCCCCTGTCGGGGCAATTGTACACATGCCTCTTCTCTGCTTGTCACGCGAGTAACTGTAACCCTCAGGTATGCCCCGTCAATAAGCATAGTGTAGACGCGGTCTAGAAGCCAACACCGTATCGACCGGAAACCATTTCCCGCATCCGACTCCTCCAACTCTCGCTCGCTCTTTTGCTCATCAATACCAGTACTTGTCCGGGATTAACACCGCCTTACATGCTCGAAATGTGTGTGTGTGTGTGTGTGTGAGTGTGTGTGTGTTTCTCTACCCGCTCATCCACTCCTCACAGCAAGAGAAACTAAACCTAGACCGGCCTCCCCGACGAGCCGCTCGCCGCTAATGTTGTAAAACTTTTCCTCCTTCCTCTTGACATTAGATCGACGGGGTGGGGAACTATTGTACGAAGGTTACAGGGGTAAGTAAAATTTCCCTGTAATGTCATCCCCCCCTATACCCCCTATGGCTGACGTAATCTAGATACATCTTCCATCCCCTTCCATAGCTGCCCAGCCCAGCCAAAAGTTAGAATTACGTATGCCCACCATCTGCGTCAATCACTACCTAGCATCTGTCCCTTATAGTTAACAGCTGCTGCTAGCAATACTCCTCTAGCAGGGCGTCCCAGGCCTCTTTTACCTACCTATAGAGCTGCTAGTAAGGTAGCTGCTAGATATACCTATAATAGACCTATAGATAGTCCTTTATCTATTTCTAGTATAGCTCTATAGGGTTAAGATCTAGTAAGTATAGAGGGAAGTTAATAACCTCTATACCTTAAGTATCTAGCTCTTTAAGAGTACTATAGGCAGTATATAAAGAAGCCCTATCTTACATAAGGATAAGGCTTATATTAGACTCTAGATATTGCTACTAGGTATAGGTATAGATAAGAGGGATAATATGCTGCTAATATCCTTTAGTAGTTATAGTCCCTTAGTCTGTATCCTATACTATCCCTAGACCTTTCCTATTACCTATAAAGCTGCCTTAAAACATCTAGCCTTTCCTCCTTAAAGGTCTTTTAATAATATAGGTTAGATTAAGGTCCTTATCTGCTTACCTAGTTATATAGACCTTCCTATAGTTACTGCTAAGAACCTAAGTCTTATTAGTCTAAAGGACCCTTATCTAGTCCTAGATACTCTAGTTAAGATAGGCCTAAGCCTAGCTAAGCTGCTTCTAGCGTGTCTCTCTAGTTATTACAGGCTTTACTCTAGCTATATATCTCTAATATCCTAGGCGGCAGAGGGTGCTACAGATTATATACTCTCTATATCTACCCTTAAAGAGGGTTATAGAGAGCTGCAGAAAGCTAGCTATCTAGCCTTACAGTAAAGCAGTTACATACTTAACTAACTGCTCTTCCTGCTGCTAACTAAGGGCTAGCAGGCGCCTAGCTTAGGGCTAGGCTGTTAGTAACTAAATAGCCTACCTAACCTAGGTAATAGAGAATCTAGTCTGCTTAACAATCTATTACCTAGTAAATCTAGCGTTAAAAAAGAGGGTATATATATATAGGCAATTAGCTTTAGTTAGCTGCTTTATATAGTAATAAGCTAGCTAGCCATAGTAGTAATTAGATATATCCATAGCAATAGTGATAGTAATAGTAATAGTAATAGTAATAAATAGGGGGAAAATTTGTCTAACAGCCAGCAGGCTGGCAGAAGTACTGCAAATGTTAGCTAAACCTAAAACAGTAGGGGGGTAAGCATTAGGGTACCTGGCAGGGATATTTTACTTCGGCCTAATACCATAGTATGCACATATTGAACCTTGCATCCCATTCCGCCGCCCATTGACTGGTGAGTCATCTGGACCGTCCCCACGATGGTCTGGCCCCGTGGGGCGCCGGCTAAGTCGCCGGCCACGATGATATCGTGAGCTTTCTGCGACTGCGTCTATCCATCAGCAACCACCTGGCTGGCTGGCCCCTAGTCCAAGTCGGACTACCTAATCGCTAGAAGCCGCCAGCTAATCCCGCCGGCCTTGTCCAAGTTACCTCTCTCTACTTTGTCGATCTCTACAAAAGTCGACCACGGTGCATCCCACGTCTCATCCCTGACCCCCNTCCCTCTCCATTCTCCGTTCTCCTCTTGCTCCTGTCTCCAACCCTCCTCTCCCTACGCCTAGGACCGGCCAGTTCCTCCATCAACACCCGCAATGGACGCAACAATGCTCCGGACCCTGGTCGAGGTCGAATCCCGCGACCGCGACGCCGGGCCTCCTCCCTTCCTCCCCGCCGCCCCGGCCAAGGCCGTGCCCCGGACCTACCCAGGCGCGCCCCACCGCGACGAGTCCTCGATCAAGCTCTCGCGCATCAGCAACACAGCAGACGACCGCCATCACAGCAACAACAATGTCGGCGCCGGCGGCGCCACTCCGTCCCGCGCTCCGTCGCCGACGTCGGCCCCCGACGTGGAGATGAGCCGGCCCTCGAGCCCGGCCGCCTTCGAGGTCCTGCAGAGCATCTCGGACCCCTATATGAACCGCTACCGTCTGGCGGCTGCGTGCCTCATGAACTTTGGCAACGGCCTGAACGACAGCGCCCCGGGTGCTCTGATCCCTTACATTGAGAAGTATGCTCTCGCCACCCCCCACCAAACCTCGACTCCAACTCTCTCGTAGATGTAGACCACCGCTTTACTCGGACTAACACCACACCCTAGGCACTACGACATCGGCTACGCCATCGTCTCCCTCATCTTCGTCGGCAACGCCCTGGGCTTCATCTTCGGCGCCGCCTTCCTCGAGTCCCTGCGCATGCGCCTCGGCCGCGCCCGCCTCCTCGCGCTGGCCCAGACCGTCATCACCATCGGCTACGCGCCCATCCTCGCCCGCGCCCCCTTCCCGCTCGTCGTCGTCTCCTTCTTCCTGCTCGGCTTCGGTATGTCCCTGAACCTCGCCGTCAACAACGTCTTCTGCGGCTCCCTGCGCCAGGCCACCACCGCCCTCGGCTTCATCCACGGCGCCTACGGCGTCGGCGGCACCGTCGGGCCCCTCATCGCCACCGCCCTCGTCACCGCCGCCCGCGCCAGCTGGAGCACCTATTACTTCATCCCCCTGGGCCTGGCCGTCTTCAACGGCGCCTTCGCCACCTGGTCCTTCTGGCGCTACGACGCCGACCTCCCCGCGCCGCTCCGGCCCGACACCACCGCCGCCGCCGCCGACTCGGGCACTCATCTCCTCAGCATGTTCCACGCCCTCAAGACGCGCGTCGTGCTGCTTGGCGCGCTCTTCATCTTCGCCTACCAGGGCGCCGAGGTGTCCATCTCGGGCTGGGTCATCTCCTTCCTCATCGCCGTGCGCGGCGGCGACCCAGACTCGGTCGGCTACGTGACGGCCGGCTTCTGGGGCGGCATCACCATCGGCCGGCTGTGCCTGTCGCACCCGGCCCACCGCGTCGGCGAGAAGCTGTTCGTCGTGCTCGCCACCGTCGGCGCCGCCGTCTTCCAGCTGCTCGTGTGGTGGGTGCCCAACGTCGTCGGCCCCGCCGTGTCGGTCGCCATCGTCGGCCTGCTGCTGGGGCCCATCTACCCGTGCGCCGCCGCCGTGTTCATGAGGGGCATGACGGGCAACGAAAGGTCCAGCGGCATGGGCGTCATCAGCGCGTTCGGCAGCTCGGGCGGCGCTGTGGCGCCGTTCACGACGGGTATCCTCGCGCAGGCGGCCGGCACGTGGGTGCTGCATCCGATCGCCATCGGGCTGTTTGCCGTGATGATGGCGTCGTGGTACGGTGTGCCGCACGGCAGGAAGAGGTCCGAGTAGGGGAGGAATCCTAGTGAGCGAGAGATCAGAGCGAAAGTCGAGGGACTGGCGGGTAGACCTGAGAGGTCAAAAGCTGGTCGCACTCCCTACATCCTGCTGTGAGTTATGGTTTTGAACGGGGCGGTATATCAAGCAATCGGAACACGCAACGAGTCGTTCGTCCGCAGAGAACGCACGAAAGGCGTAACGAAGTGATGGAAATGTACCCCCAGGGGCATCGATAAATGGTGTCGATTTCGTCGTCGTCGAAATCGGGCGTGTTATATCCCTGTAGACACCCAGTCTATGTCTATATCTATCGTGAATGCGCAAAAATAAAGATGAAAAAACAGTAAAGATACTCAAGAAACCCCGATTCCTCATGCCTTCGCTGTATAGGTATCAATGTCGCCCTGGATGTATAGATGTCTTGTCTATATGTTCTTCGTCTCGGTCTCGCGAGTCGTCAATCAATCGGCCGGCTAGTGGATGCGTCCCCGCGCGGCGTCCTTGACGCTGATCTTGCCCTCGACGATCTGCTTGACGGTTTCGTGGATGTCGGAGAAGTCGTTGAAGGTGACGAAGGAGATGCCCTCCTTTTCACAGTACGCGACGAGATCTGCGGGGTTGTCAGTCGGTGGTTCTTCGTGCTTCTCTGTCCCCGATTGAAAAAGAAACGGAGGTTCGATCGCGAAGGGGCCGCCGACACCGGCACAACGGGCAAGACACCGGCAATGGCGGGGGCGGGGGCGGGGTCGAGTAAAATCTAATTCAAAAATCAAGGAGAGAGAGGGGGGGAAAAAAAAAGGAAAACCCCTCACCTTTGTCGCGCTTGGCGAACAGCAGGTCCGTCTCGCGGGCGGCCGACAGGTCCGAGACGCCGTCACCAGCGTAGAACATGACGGGGCGGGTGGGCAGGGAGGAGTACTTGCGCAGCTCGATGGACTTGTCGTGGCCGTGGACGCTGTCGTCGTGGTAGACGATGCGCCAGCCGCCCTCCTCGTTGACGGAGGCCTTGCCCTCGCGCGCGGCGACCTCGTTGCTGACGATCTGGATGTGGCCGTCGACCTCGGCCTCGCCGAGCCACTGGACGAGCAGGGCGCGGATGATGGGCCGCATGCCGCCGCTGATGATGACGACGGGCACGTTGTGGGCGCGGCACCAGGCGTAAAAGTCCTTGAAGGCCGGGTCGAGCTTGACGTTGGCCTTGAGGTAGTCGATGCACTTGTCAAAGGGCATCGAGACCGAGTCCATCATCTCCTGGAAGCTGTCGCGGAAGTGCTTCTTGCCCTCGAGCACGAGCAGGTTGCCGGCGCGGCGGTTCTCGTAGCCGTAGCCGACGTTGTCGGTGAGGAAGTCGTTGGAGTCCTCGAGCGTGATGGTGCCGTCGAAGTCGGTGAAGAAGATGAAGTCCGGGTTCGTGGCGAGCGCCGGGGTCTCGCTGGCGGCCTGGGAGCCCATTTTGCCGATGCTGAACGTGAACTGGTTGGATAGGACGGCCATGAACTCGAAAGGGTGGCGCAGAAACAAGTGAATGCTTCTGGATATGAGATGGTTTGATGGACGGAGGAGCTGGGTTTGCCGGTCTGGTCTTTTGGCGATTTGATGATGTATGTGTGTGTAGAAGGGAGGTTGTATGAAGGATCGAGGTGGGGGAGGGGTAAAATCAAAGCAAGATGGTCTCGATGCGAGGACAACAGAGGGGAGGAGGGAGTGGGGGCGCCGTTGGGAGGACCCTGGCAGTCCAAGGAGAGCAACTAAGAAAGATCCTTGGCTACACGATTGATTCTTCTCCTCAGTGTACGTATGCATGTGGACATGCAGATTGGTACACGAAAACCCCTTCAATCCTCTACATAGTACGAGGATGGCCAAGGTGCATCCCTCAACCGGAACTCTCGAATCGAGGCATTCCGGTCCTCGTCAGCCGCCAATTGGTTCGTCCCTGGGACTTCCGTTTGAGTCAGAGAATCGAGTAATTAACAACCAACACATGTCTGGTTGTTACTGGAACAGACACCACCGAAAACCGTCCTTTTTCCCTTCCAACTTATCGAGCTAACTCCCCAGGGCAAAGATGGAAACAAGGATGGTAAAATCCCGCCTCTAGCAGGCTTACGGCCCCCCCAGTGACGACATCGGCCCCTCCCGTTGGTACCGGCACACACATCCCCAGCGGGCCGGCTGTTATCTAATCAGTACGGCAGCCTACAAGGGACACTCCGCCAAAACAAAAACAGAACTAGACACACCCTCCTAGTGCTGAGTCAGATTTCTGCATTGGTACATAATGTATAAGCCTTCTTAAAGGGTAGTAAGCAATTGCAGTAATTACAGTAATTACAGCAATTACAGCAATTACAGCAATTACAGCAATTACAGCAATTACAGCAATTACAGCAGTAAGTTAATTACAGCAGTAGGTTAATTACAGCAGTAGGTTAATTGCAGCAGCAGGTTAATTACAGCAGCAGGTCAATTACAGCATGTATGTGCAGCAGGCGCTGGCAGGCGTGGCAGACGCTGGCAGGCGTGGCACTGGCAGGCGTGGCAGATGCTGGCAGGCGTGGCAGTTGCTGGCAGGCGTGGCAGGCGTTAGAGGTGCTGGCAGGCGTGGCAGTTGCTAGCAGGCGTGACAGTTGCTGGCAGGCGTGGCAGGCGTTAGAGGTGCTAGCAGGCGTGACAGTTGCTGGCAGCTGTGGCAGGCGTAGCAGTACCTCTAACGCCTGCCACGGCTGCCACGCCTGCTAGCAACTGCCACAGCTGCCAGCAACTGCTACACCTGCCAGCACCTGCTGCATATATATGCTGTAATTAACCTGCTGCTGTAATTAACCTATTACTATAATTGACCTGCTGCTGCAATTAACCTGCTGCTGTAATTGACCTGCTGCTGTAATTAACCTGCTGCTGTAATTACATATTAGGTTAAATGCTTAAAAACAGGAAGCTACTTTGTACTGTGGTGTGGCTGTATTAACGAATTAGAGTAATTAACCCCATAAAACTAGTTTTCTGCCCCATAAAATTGGTTTTGGCGGAGTGTCCCTTGTAGTAAATCAGTCGCCGAAGCCCCGTGCAGCGCCAGCGAGTTGTACTATGTAGTGCCCCAGTTGAGAGAGGTTGATTCGCAAGACAAGTCACCCGTCAGCTTCAGGTCAGTTCTTAATCTTGTCTTCTGAAGTTATAGATGCGATGCTGTAGCGCATCGCGAATCTTTAAAAGGATTACCAATGCATGCAAACCCTGGTCTAGGCCAAGAAAATACAAAATCGACAGGAATGTCTTAACAGCAGGGCGTATTAGCCGAAACAAGGGTTTTCAAGACAAACAGAAACTTGCAAGTGTTTAAGATTCGGTGCCAGCCAGTTGCTGCATCCTCGGAGCAAGTGAGGACTGATCCTCTTCCTGTTTTCTGTCCCTTTCACTACCACACGCGAAACTGCTTTTCCTCCAAGACGCCTTGGCCATACAGACATTACACGAAAATCCTACGACGAATGGTGCCTGTCTGTTCTCGTCATAGCCAAATTAACGATGCGGATGAGGGTCCCAATTCTCGTCCCTTGAACGGCCCTGGCAGTGACCTGGTAGATAGCGTATTCTCCGGCCACGCTTCGTAATCCAGATCCCGTCATTATGCTCCAAAGCAACGTTGCAGCCTGCAGGGCATCAAGCCAGCGTGGTTGTCGATCTCAGATCCTGTAACAGTGTCGTAGATGTAGAGCTTGCTCCTTTGGATCATAATCACTTGCTTCATTGCAAACCAAACGCAATCGTGGAAATCAATGTAGTGTCCTGTGTGAGTGTCGTAGACACCTTCCAGAGAAGAGCTCCGTTGATCGCATCTACCAATGACAACGCCGCTCCTCCTTCTCCTTCCATCATCGGGAATTGTGCAGTTACTATTCTCGTGCCAGTGGAGTTGAATGGGAGTGATGAGAATGTTGAGAAGTTGGAGGCGGAAACAAGGCTCAGGTCCCAAATCAAGTCTCCCGATGCCGAGTGGAACAGCCTGAGGGCCGCAGGTGTTTGACTCTCAAATATCGCCAGGTGCGCGCCGCTGGGAGCGAACCTCATGATTTGGCAGACGGCTCCTCGGAATATTCTGTTGAAGCTCGGAACCGCTGAGCTGTCGAGGAGGGTCGAAAAGTCCCAAATAACGGTGTCAGTACGGTTGTTGGTTTTACCGGTATGATAGATTTCTGATTGAGTAACTTTAGGTGCTGTTGCGAGGAACCGGCCAGAAGGCGGAAAGCACATGGCCAGCGAGCTGTAATAGCCCTTCCCAAGTGGGCTGCGATCATACGACGGAGCTCCCATCTTGGACATGGTGCCGGAACCCGGGTTCAGCTGCCAGATATTAAGCTCCACTTCAATACTGACAACCAAATAGACACCGTCCGGGCTCAATGCGAGATCTACGCGGACAGATGACGAGGATGGGCCCAGCTCGGGAAACGTGAATGGGGCTCCATGCTCCGCATCGGAGCTTCTGACCCAGATCTTTACTTTGCCCTGTAGCTAGGCGACTGCGAAACTCAGGCCATTGAGCGAGGACACCGCACTTTCATGATCAACGGTATCTCCGGTGCCATCGGTTTCAGAAACGAGACAGTTACCTTTACCAGCGTCATGATGCTCCAGGAGACCGACTTGGAGTATCTTCCTGTTCTTCCGCAAGTTTATAGCCAAGTGTTTCCCGCCCGTCCGGGGAGAGACAGATCGCTTGTGTCCCAAAGAACGATTCTTCTGCGTTCCATTGCTGCTAGTAGTTCGCCGTCCGGAGAAAAGCTAATAGTTTGCCTTATTGATATTGCCCCTGTGTTTCTGTGAGATATACGCGGCGATCGATGATTCGAGTCTGCTGGCGACTCTATAACATGAATCATCTGTTTAACATTTAAGCTCGCAGGCGAGAAGAGAATAGGCGACAAATACGTATGGTACGGCGCCTTGTCGATGGTGTCTCGGTGCTTCAAAACAAACCGCCGAGCATCTCGCAAGAAGGCGGCGGCCTGAGAGTCCGGCATGGCAACAGCCTCCTGCAACCCGGAAACGGTTTCGACAATTTTCTTCATTTTACCCATCCAGCTCATTGCCTCGAGCCAGTGGAAGAAGTGACGAGTCAAGAAGGCCTACACTTCGTCTCCATCCTGTACCAGTCTGTGGCTTCTCAGGTGGTGAGCCCAGTGGGTACAAGCGTACTGCAGATGCCGAGGAATATGCTTCCGAATTACTTCGGGGTTCACGTCCCTGCGGATAACGCCTGGGTCGTCCAACTGACAGATATTAAATTCTGAGACCGCACGTGTTGTTGGATCCGCCGGACATGGCCTGCAGGCAATCATGTAGCAGGTCGCTGTGCTTAGACGACTCGTCAACCGAGAACGAGTTGCTGTCCCTCGTTTCCCTCAGCAGATATTCTTTGAAGGACCAGTGGAAGAGTTCGACTGCTCTGTTGGGTTCCGCTTTTTCTGAAATGTCGAGGACAGAGTGCAGGTTATTTAGCTGGCAGCGGATCTGGTCTTGGGACACCCTGAGAAGTTGAGTTAGAGGCCCGACAGGCAAGGGGTCTGCCAGCAAAACGATAGAGCCCACAATCCTGCGGAAGTTGGCTAGCATCTGCTCTGAGTCGTAGTCAGACAGCCCGACCAAGAGCTGATCGAGAATCGGCTGATACATCCCTCGAATGTTGGTCAATTTGCCTCGGCTTCCACTCAAAATCTTTTGCAACTGGCTACGCGGATCAAACCGACGCCTCGGGTCGTTAATAAATTTGCAGATTGTGGAAGCGTAGATGAAGAGAGGCATGGTGATCGTGACAAGCCTATCAACGACGTCTTCTCCCAGCCAGTCTTTCGGGATGCTGTATCCGTTTCTGATCGTTTCCAGCTGAGCGGCGAGGAATACTCGGATATCGTGCTCCATGACGGCTGGCGAAATGTCCCGCAACAGTTCGACGTCTCGATGAGAATGCTCAGACACATCGTGTCGGAAACCCAGTTGGATTGGTAACTCCGGCCTGCTCGTGAGAAAGATGCGCACCCTCACGCCCTTGACGGCAGCAGTCTTCGTAAGGAGTCTGACGATTTGTCGGGTTCGGTCAGACTGAGGATTCTGATAGCCATCATAATTCCCCGAATCGCACTCGTCTAGGGCGTTGACGACCAAGACCAAAGTCGGCAGTAGAAGACTTTCGGTCTTGACTTTCAATAAGGGATCCAGGATGAGCTTGTCGAACTGTACCTGAAGGCCCTTCTCGGGCAGATCTGGCTCTACTTGTATGGCCTCTGTGATGAGACTTCTCACAAGAGGAACCCGGCGGGTTAGTTGTCTCGGAATTGTCGTTACGAAAAGGTCGGCCCTGTTACGACCGTCCCGGGTTCGGTTGAAGAAGAAGCTGGCCGCAAGCTGGTTTTTGTTGGCAAGGACGTTTGCGACTGTGCGTGATATCGTCGACTTGCCTGTGCCGGCAGGACCACAAAGCCAAAATATAGACTTCCCGTCGGGATTGTCGACCTATATCCCTCGACCTGTTGAAGCAGGTCTCGTCTTGTCTCTGGGTGGCACATTGGCTCGGGCTCGTTATCGTAGTCATCGAAGGCTGCGCCTTTTGCAGCTACAAGGCCAGAAAGGTCGACCTTCTCGTCAAGACGTAACGCAATGTTTCTGAAAATGATTACAAGTTAGAAGATTCAGGAATAAAATTTACTGGTGATCTGACTCAAGCCCGTGACTTACAACTGATCTGTTTGCATGGCCGTCGAGAACAGCGTCTTCCATCGCAGCAAATCCTCAATGGCTTGCATAGCTTCCTTTCTCGAAAAGGGCCATTTGAGAGCCTTCCCAAGTCGCTTGAGGCGGCTGGGATTCCTTCCAGGGTCGAGTCTGGCAACAAGCGCCCCAAGTTCTGCCTGCATTCCAAAAGCTTATCATACAACCTTTGAGAGGCGGCCAGCTGTTTTTTCAAGTATTCGCTCGAGCCGTTGTTGGCAAGCAGGCTCTGGATGTCCTCCAAAACCTGCTGCAGGGACTCTGTCTCGGTCTTGAGCTTCCTGATGTCGTCGTTTGCGTTCCAGGCCGTCCTGATGTATTCGCCACAAAGCACTCCCACCTTTGCCGACAAGTCGACCAAAGCTATGACATTCGCGGCTACGCCGAGGGCCTCCATGGCCTTGTCCGTGACGGCCTCGGGATCGTCTCGACTGGAATTGTAAGCACCACTTCAGTACCCGAATACCAGGCTTAGGCGATGGCTTGGGACGGTCGAGACGACGATCTTGAAGGTCCGAGAACGCGAAGCCGAAGACTCATGCCATCAGACACGGAAAGAAGGCAGCTGCGGCCAAAGTGATTTCGTCAAGCGTTTCCAACGATCGTACAGAACCCGAAGAAGGTGGGAGGTCAAAGGAGAGGGGTAAGTCAAGGCGATCGGGGTGATCAGGCTCCAGCTGAAGTCGGCTTATCGGATACTAACGCAATGCTGCAGATGGTTGGGTCAGAGTCGCTCTGCAACTCCAACTCGCTGCGCAAGGCCTGCTGCATGTGCAGCCAAGTGGGATTGGACGTGGTCTCCAAAGCAGCCTGCTTTCCATCCATCACTCGGCACATGCGTGTAAGCCTCCTGCCAAAAGTACAGTGTCATCTCAAATGGATTGATATCCTTGAATGGATTTCTGTGATGAAGGCGCAATAGCGAACCCATGACTACTGGCAGAGTAATCGGGGGTCATACAAGCTTATGTAGGCTGTCCACAACGCTGAAGCGACGACAATTCATGTTTCCCTGGCCGAAGTTGGTACATGCAAGACCTCATGATGGATGTAATGGAGGAGAGCCAGACTGAGTATCTGTATTCAAAGGGTTCAATCTGGTTTGGCGTGATGGACAAGCGAAGTGAAAGTTTAACAGTCTGTCGGCCAGGGTCGCTAACGGTTGTAACGACTGCATTCCAGAAGCTCTCACCAGTATTCATCTATTGAACGTAATGGGGATTTTCTCGGGCTGTTTGGAACTTCGCGCGAGGTGCCGAGCGAGAAAGTGGCCCGATCCGATAGTTGAAGATTGAGGTCGGACGAAACGCCGAGAAAAATCGGGGAGTGGAGAGGACACATACACGGTACACCTGGAGCGGGCACCAGCCTGGGAGTGCCGGGCCCGGATCCCGGGCCCGGCACGGGCCCTATTTGGATCGCTGCATTGGCTTTCTGCAGATCAGTGCTGTCACTGCTGTGCGCGAAACGAGAGGCGGTGATCATCAAACCCGATGCCCAGACGGATGATGCAGTGAACCGGGGCGGGGGATTGAGATGGCATGGAGCGTCGATCGGGAACTCGCCCAACTTACACTACGGATGTCACACGTGCTAGAAGGTTTAGGCGTGTAGAAGAATCTGGATATGTCTTGGCCAAGATCCATCAACAAAAAGCCAAGCATGCGCAAGGCGCAGAGAGGAATGCGGCGAACCCGCAATGTTTTCTTGACCCCACCATAGTTGATAGAGATGCGGAGCTACTGTATCCGTATGTAAGTATGTGCTTAGAGGATTGGAGGTCCTGCAACATGACGGCGTGGTGAAATGAATGGAGACCCTAGACAACCTACCAGGCTACCGCGCACCAGCGGCGTCGCGGACCTGCGGTGAATACCACATATTCCGTATGGCCTACCGTCATGTAGATGTAACCGGCAGAGGTAGCGGGACAAGTTGGCTATTTCTGTCTCGAAGAAGCGGGTTCGTTTGCTGCAAGTCACTGCGGGAAGCCCTGTCAATCGGCGGCTGGCACGTTCAGATGGCACTGGAACGGGCGTCGACGACGATATCGTAGTGGGTGGTAGCTGAGTGAGACACTGCTGAGTAGGGCAAAGCCAGAGCAGACGCTCTTTGAGACGGGCGTCTCGGTCCCGATCCCGGTCTGCAATTCAGTTCCTCACGAAACACCTCCCCCCTCTCAACGGTGATGGGCATGAGAGACAAATGCAGGCGGAAGAGATTGTGATACACTCTGTGTAGGTGAAAGCGCCTGTTGAGTGGGACCTGGCCAGCGCATGGCGCGTGCGGCTGGAGTTGACTCGCGAGCTGGAATCTCGAGACCCTCCCCCCTTCAACGTCCGCAGGAGGAGCGCAGCCGGAGGTGAAAGGCGGTAAGCCAATAGCGCACAGCTGGCCGGGATGCCGTCAGCTCGGATTGCCAGGTGGTGGAGGCGATGACGGGCCGAGGAGGACGCTGGCGAGGTACGTACTCAATTGTATCCGTTGTCGGGGGGGGGGCTTGTTTCTGTGGGATTGTCGGTCGATTGGGTCGTGTGAGCAGCTGCGCCAAAGGACACAACGATGCATCGTCCTGCAAAGTGTTGCTGGATCCAAGAGGGGGATGTTTTTTTCTTGATCCGTGCCAAAGAGCCGTTTGGGCCCCCGAAATGGAATTTGGCGATGCAATACGGAGTACGGATAGGCGAGGGCAGATTTGTTGACCGTGGAGCGCCAAGCAGGTTTCCGTTGCTACGGAGAGGAGGGTGCGCCGGGGCCAGGATCTAAATTGGCGGCGGCGGCGGCGGTGGTTGTAACTTGTCGCACATTGGTGGGACTCGGGCCTATCAAGCCGCTGCACTGGGATAGAGAGTTACTCCCTCCCCGTCAACCTTGACATCACCGGCCGGGATGCTAGGTGTTTGAGGGCCCGAAAGGAGAGAATGAGGGACGAGAGAGGGAGAGCACGCTTTGATGCGACCGTGTCTTGTCAAGCCGCACGTAGGGACGCCTAGGATGGCCGGCGTGGCAGTCAGTTGGACGTCTGTCGCATCGCGCCCAGCTCTTCTATCTGGCTTGCGGCCGGGAGCCAATTAGATGGCAGCGCCTGTAGCTTGGGCAAAACATGTGTCGCAAAGAGAAACGGGACGGCCGTTGAGAGGCTGGCGCTGGCGCTTTCGTCTGTGGTTAATAAGTCTAGGGTTTATTTCCCCCCCTTTTCTTTTTTCGATTTGAATTCTTTTTTCCTTTGAAAAAGAATTTGCGAAACATGACTTGGAACGGTGGGACGGTTGAATGGGTTGCAAGGTGTTTGTGTCGTTTCGAGAACGATACTTCCCCCCCCTCCCCCCACTAGACTCTCCGCGGTCGAAGCTTCTTGTTGTTGTTGTTGTTGTTGTTGTTGTTGCTGCTGCTGAAGATGACGGTAACGGTGATGGTGAAAGGTGGTGGTGAAGGACCGAAGGTGTTGGAGGTGTTTGTGCGGCATGAGGCGAGTGTTCATGCCGCTGAGCGCTGAGGGGTTGATGGGACGAGACGGTCTGAAGATGTGGTGTGGTGTGCATGTCATTGCCTCATGCGCCAGCGCATGTCGTCAATGTGCACTGATCCACGTCCAAGTAATGCAGCCGGATACGGATAGGACTAGCCGACTGTCTGGTCTGCTGTTGATACTGATATTCGAGTCTGCCAAAGTTAGTTCGCTGCAAGAGTTCAGTCAGTCAGTAGGTGTCTACTGTACTGCAGCTTCTTTACCTAGGTAGGTACCTAGGTACAGATGGATACAGAGTATTCGTACCGGACAACGCCTCTGCCCACTGGAAAATGAAGCCTTGCGAAGGCCCTGGACTCCACTGGTGCTCCTTCCAAGAACAGAGTGCGTCCCGCGCAGCGGGAAGGCGCTAGGTAATACAGTCCCCCACTAATATGTCCCACTCACACCAGCGTCATCGCCCAATCATGCAGCGCAGACAGCCGGAATTCTAGACCAAGCAGGTCCTTGTCCGTCGTGTTCCTTCCTGCCCAAACCCATACGGGCCATACCCCAGGCGATTCCCATTGTTCCCAGTCCAGTCCAGTCCAGTCCAGCCCAGCCTTTTTTTTTGCCCTTTCCCATGTGTTTTGTGTTTTTGTTCTGTTTGTCCCATTCCATCTTCATCTTCAAGCTCATCTTCATGCTCATGCTCATGCTCCCCGTCTCTGGCTGAGTTCATGCATGTTCGTTCCTGTTTCCTCTCCCTTTTCCCCCTTATCAGCCAAGCTCCCGCCATCCGTCGGCTCCTCCATCAGACTGATGTTGTGGTCCGTTTTGCGCAGATGGACAACAACTAACTGACTGACGCCTCGTCCCGCACATAGCGTCTTCACCTCTCACTCACGCCCGC
>NWBT01000041.1:1309375-1402165 GCA_003386485.1 Colletotrichum lentis | reverse complement strand
CGCCCGCCCTACGAAGCCCGCTCCGCTGCTTCCTGCTTGCTGCTTACTGCTGACGCCCTCACGAAGCTTTCACGAACAAACAGACGCCCCGTAACCCTTGTCCATCCTCAGCTCCTACATCCAAGCGCACTGACGCAAGCTGTGGTGGCGAAGACGAGCTCCCGCAATCAACACGACCCTACCCTATCTGTACCACACGCCACCTTGCCTTGCCGTACCACCAACTACCTTCGCGACTCGACAGACACGACTCTAGTCTACGAATACAGGTACTTAGACCGACCTGAACACAGCCTCCTCCCGAGCACTGCCCATCCATCCTCACTACCGGTACTCCACCGCCGCCGGAGTCGCCTTCAAACTCCTACCCTCCGGCCGCACACCTTGCGCAGTTCACTCTTATCCAGCCCCCCACAATCACCGTCACAGCTGCCAAGATTGTTGACATTCGCATCGTGCCGGCAACCGACATACCGAGATTCCCCAGCCGACACAACGCTATCAGGGTCCGACTTCTATGCTGAACGAAAGGCCCGAAACCTTTGTCCGAAGCACCTACGTACCCCTTCTGCGCATCCTGTCTAGAACAAACGAATGATCACGAAGCTCGATTAACGACAACTTTCCGTCTCTCTATATCACCCCGGCGACCGAGTCGCCGGCGCCCCTCGGACGGTTGCAATGGATCACTCCGCAAAGATGCTCACGGAAGCCCACGAGATTTATGCACGCATGGGAGGCTCGACCGGCGAGACGGCCACCCGACCGCCTGCGTACAAGGCTATTGGTATTGCCCTCGCCGTTGCCTCGGGCGCATTCATCGGTACCTCCTTCGTCGTCAAAAAAGTCGGCCTGCTGAAAGCCAACGAGAAATACAACGAAGCCCCTGGCGAGGGCTATGGCTACCTAAAGAACGCTTGGTGGTGGACTGGCATGACTCTTATGATCATCGGAGAGATCTGCAACTTTGTCGCCTACGCTTTCACCGACGCCATCCTCGTCACGCCGCTCGGCGCCCTGTCCGTCGTCCTGACTGCCATCCTCTCCGCCATTTTCCTCAAGGAGCGCCTGAGCATGGTGGGCAAAGTCTCCTGCTTCCTCTGCATTGTTGGATCCGTTGTCATTGTCATGAACGCTCCCGAGAACTCGGCCGTGGCCAACATCCAGCAGATGCAGGGCTATGTCATTCACCCGGCCTTTTTGTCCTACGCCGGCGTCATCATCATTGGCGCCGCCATCACTGCGTGGTATGCTGGCCCGCGGTGGGGTAAGAAGAACATGTTGGTCTACATCTCCATCTGCAGTTGGGTCGGAGGCTTGAGCGTCGTGGCGACGCAGGGTCTGGGAGCCGCCATCGTTGCCCAGGCCGGTGGACAAGCTCAGTTCAACCAATGGTTCACTTACGTGCTTTTGGTCTTTGTCATTGCCACACTACTGACGGAGATCATTTTCTTGAACGTGAGTGACCAAGCTCGCCGGTCGACAGAACCGTGGATGCAGGACCTGTGACTGACACCGTTTTACAGAAAGCCCTGAATCTTTTCAACGCCGCCCTCGTTACCCCCACATACTACGTCTACTTCACCAGCACCACCATCATCACCTCGGCCGTTCTCTTCAGAGGCTTCAAGGGCACACCGACCGCCATCATCACCGTCGTCAACGGTTTCTTGACAATCTGCGCCGGGGTGGTGCTGTTGCAGCTCTCGAAATCCGCCAAAGATGTGCCCGACACGGCCGTCTTCTCTGGGGACCTTAACCAGATCCACACCATTGCCGAACAGGAGCAGCCCGAGACTGAGCCCAAGGCCGATGCCATCCGCGGCGCCGCTGCCATCGTGCGCCGCTTGTCCTCAGCCAGACAGAAGATGGAAGAGGAGGAGTTCAGGCGGCTGCGCGAAGAAAAGCTTCGGGAGTCTCTGGAGCCCGTCAGCGAAGATGGTCAGCCAATGTACGAATGGGACGGGTTGAGGAGACGCAGGACGATGACGGTGGGGAGCCGAAGCACCCGCGGAACGGTCCTCTCGCCTTACCCACCCTCTCAATCCGGCGTGCCCCGTACGCCTACTGTTGTCCCCCCGACTTCGCCCCAAGCCCATCCGCCGCTGGGTATGTCTCACTTCCCAACCGAAGAGGAGATGGCGGAGCACGACCGCCCTACATCCCCTGGCATGCTCTCGAGCATTGCTGGCACGATTCGAGAGCGAGCGCGGAGTGTCTTGTTGCCCAACCAACCCCAGTTCCAGGACCCGAGGATGCAGAGTCCCATGCACCCGGTTCCTTTGACAGAGATTGCCGTGTCCACCCTCAAGTCGGACGGCGACCAGCCTCCGTATCGCGGCACGAGCAGAGAACATGTGTACGGTCTTCCAGCCGGCGGCCGCGGCAACCTGGAGTATGCCGGTGCCGCTGGTATCTACGACCAGCGGACTGTCTCGCGCGGTAGCGCTTTCAGCGGTGCTAGCTCGCGTCTCGCTCCAACCCCGCCACCCCACTCGGCAAGGAGGCAATTCTCCTTCACCAATATGTTCAAAAAACATCAAGCAGATGCGCCGCCACAACGTGAGGAAGAGCAGCCGCAGTCGCACATCCGACCGACCAGTCGATACGGTCTCGGCTCGCGCGGTTATTCCAGCCCACAAGTCAAAAATGCCACCGAAGAGGAACGGCTTGGGCTTGTGAAGGGGGATTCCAACTCGATGCCTGCTTTACAACATTACGACGACGACGACGACGAAGAGGAAGATCCCTACATTAACGATAAGATGAGACCCGTGGACTCAACCCCGAGTCCGCCACAACACTCGCGATACGGACGAGGCATCACGACTCCGCCGAGAAGGGCTAGCGATGGCCGTGACACAGACTTCGAGTCTGAAGCGCCGACACCGCCCCCTCATCGGCCCCAGCCAGGCGGCGGACGGCCTGGAGCATTCCTATAAGCATATGATTACCATGATTTTGGATCGATTCGACGCCGACGACGACACGAGCGGGCATGCTTTTCTTACCTAGATGGCCCGGTGTTTGTTCTTTATGACTGTAAAAAATAATGGACGACTAGGTACATAGCAGCGTTACAATAGGCTGCATTCCCGTTGAACGGAAGGACTATTGACTGTTTCAGGTGTGCGGTGTATAGGAAAGAGCAGACCCGTGGCCTGCAACAGGGCTTGTTGTTGGGAAGCCGAGACTTGCGGTATATACAGTACAAATACAAGTATGTGAAACAAGTCTGCATAATGTTAGTAGCTGTATATGTGTGCGAGTCAATTTTTTATTTTTGTTGACGGCAGTACATCTCGCAAGAAGTTGCAGGCGGTGCCTCTATCACATGATCGCTCACCACAGTCGCCGAGGGACAGAGAGGCGTATGGCCTTGAGTATTTCGGGGCTGTGCAACCTTGAAGGCCGTGGAGGGCGTGAGCGTCGAGACTGACCTCGGAAGCTTGGAATCTTGTCGGAAGGGTCAGGACGGTGGCCATGTTGTCACAATGTTGGAGCAGTCCCGTCTCGCCGAGTTTCCAACCCTCCACCATGTGCAAGTCTCGGGGCCATCATGTTGTTTCAAAGGTATTATTATACGTGTCGTCTCTCCACCCTAAGCTACACCCAGCAGTAGCAGTCACACCTGTTATCGGATCGCCTACATCATGTGGTTCAGTCAGCATCAGCCCGACCCAAAACGCGCGCAAGCAGGCACGTACGTGTACACGTATCCGATGGAGGCCACAGAGGGTTGTCTAGCAACGGGACACTGGCAGCAGCAGCTTCGTTAGCATCAGTGCAGCGCAGACCGGGTTCTAAAGTCTCGTTCTTTTTCTCTCTTCTCTTTCACCCACCTCTTTCTGGCAGCGCGCATAGCAACCCCAGTGGTCCATTTCAGAGTAGTTCAAAGTTGGCGGGCTAGCGGTAGTGGTCCGGACACACAGTCAGCTTCAGGTACGAAATGCAGAAAATCGGGAGTACGTCTGAGATGGAGGGGGGGGGGGGNCTTGTCGTTGTAGAGCATCCAGGCGATCGAGGCGGACGCGACGCCGTTGAGCAGGAACACCGGGAGGAGGGCGGAAGAGCGTCATGGCTGCGATGGAACGGTGGAACGGAGTTGCTGAGGTGGCGTTGTCGTTGGCTTCATTCTCTCGGCCCATAGGCTCTGTACTTATGCCATGACTTTCAGAAGAAAAAGGGGCTCGGCTTCTCTCAGCGATGTCGGCTGGTTCCGGCCTATGAGCTTGCATGACTCGAGTTGTGATGGATAATATATAGTTGTCTCGTTGCTAAGTCAGTCCTTGAATAATGCAAGCCCCCTCCCCTGCTGGTTCTGGGGGTCCAAGTTTGTAGGATGCCTGCAATCAGCTCACAGTTGGTCTTATTGAGGTAGTTCTCCACTCTTCTTGCGGATGGTAGTTAGCCCGTCGTCGCTGCTCACTCTCTTCTTGTGTTGTTAGTTAACATGCCATCAATTGGAGGCCGAGAGGAGCGCCGTCTTCCGAGAACCAAGTGTCAAGTACTTGGTCTCAGATAGGTGCTGGAAGTTGACCAGGATGACCGTCTAACAACTCTTCTCGGGCTTGCAATATCGTTTGCACTCCACCCACTGACAGGAGAAAGAAGACTGTTTCTAAGCCTTATAATAGCTTGTGTCTAGGGAAGTTTGAAACTGAATCAGCTGCGCCCCCACGCACAAGGATGTACATAAGTTCATTATCTTGTGAAGCTGTCCAACTAATTCCACTCACCATAACTCAATGAAACTATGCGACCTGGAAACATCTAATGCAACTTTGTTGTGCTTGCACTAGGCAATACACCTACAAACTTTACTGACCCAGATTCATCCTAGCAATGCACTAAGTAAATTATACATCTATGTGAAGTGCATAACTAGTTTGTGTCAGTAGAAGAGTCTTATTATCTATTCTCATGTCTCCCTGTAACGCCAACAGATGCCTTAGGTAGGCATGCATTAAATGCAGTAAGTTGTAGCACAAAATGCCAATAAGGCCCAAGGGCTTCAACTCTTTTTTGAGTGTGCCCCCCTGAATAGCCTCCCTGCTTTCAAGCAACAATGCTAAGGGAAGAAGTCATCTGCTTCACTTAATACAGGCTGCTTGTGATGTGAACAAAGGGGAAACTGTAACCTGTCAGAGATGCATGCTTTTTCTCTTAGCGACGTAGCACAGGTTGCTGCAACTCTGTGTCTGCTAAGCCCAAGCAGCTGTCTATTGACCTTGCGCTGTTTCGTTAGAGGATCAGTAGGTACAGGAACTCACTAAAGAGTATTAGGATAGAAATCATGCAAGAGTAGCATAGTTTATATAATCAAAGGGTATTTTAACGTTCCTTACTGTAAGTTCGAGTTTCGTGTGAGGTCACAGTCAGAAGAGGACGCTAAGATTCTTCACTATCTAGACGAATGTAATACCTCCAGCAGTCTTTGTTTAAGTAGTGAAGGGAGACCTTTTCTTGTGATTAAAGCTTGGTGCTCTGGTGTTACCAAACTGACAAAATGAAATGCCTGCACTAGGGAAGTATGGGCTTGACAGAACACAACGATGTCCTCCTCCCCAGCTTCTTATGCTGCAACGCCATGGCAGGAATTTCAAGTCTCAAGTGGCAACATAAGGTGGTTTTAAGTATCTCAATCAGTTTGGTGCCTTGACTGAAATGCGCATCTTCCCAGTTCAGGTTGCTGTCTGCCTTACACCTGTATTCATTAGGCCATATCGAGTTTTGATCAGCTTCAGAGGGAACCACAGCCGCTGTGACCTCTCTCGCCCCTTCCTTTCTTCATTGGAACTTCCTTCTCAAGCTCTCATGCGTGACTGACCGCCTTACTTGTCCTGTTTGGTTCTGCCTGCTTGTTCCACAGGGGAACAGTCCACCCACCTTAACCTTTCTCTTCGTTTATTTTCTCCCTTTTGTCAAATTAGGTTGGCGCCAAGAATTTATTTCTTTGACCCCTTCCTCTTGACAGATTCTCCTTACCCATTTGCTTCGATTCTCACACCCAGAATCCCGCTGCCGTTCGGCTAGTCCTGAAATCGCCTCCCCGCAACTTCACGACCACTCTGTCTGTCAGTCAAGATGGTGGCCTTCGGCCTCTCCCCTGGGGCTTCGAAGGGAAAGGGAGTCAACATGGGCATCTTTCTGCTCATCATGGCTTTCCTCTGCGGCGTTGCAGGTGCCCCATCTCAGCTTAACGGCAAGATTGTTTCTGCCAAGTATGGCTGGGGCCCCAACCGTCCAATCTGGACCCTTCGCCCTGAAGATCACGATCGCCTCACCTCTGATGACGCCTTCGCTCTCCAGCGCCGCGTTGCTGGCTCCAATTATGCTCGCTTCAACCAGCCCAACTACAATCGGGACGCCAACGATCCTCCTCTCTGGACCATCCGCCCCGAAGACCGCGGAGACTTCTTTGCTAACAAAGAGGATGGCCATCAGTTGAAGACTCGGAACATTGACGAGGCTAATCCCTGTGTCAACAAGGACAAGCCTGCTACTCTTTATCGTACATATTCGACTATGGATTGTCCTCCCAAGAACAAGTTTCTCTCGTTCAATGATGTGATGATGCGCTTCGACACCTGTGAGGACTGGAATACAGGCCCTGACAGGTACAAAAAAGACGGCTGCATGTCGTTCTGCGAGACTGGTAAGTCGGAACTTGCGGCATCTTTGATACGCTCAGGTCCAATCACGCGTTGGATTAGTTATACATGACTGACACCTGCCCACCTGACAGACACTACTTTCGAATGGGCCCAAGAAGTCCCTTTTCCCTATTCCCAGTGCCATTACTCAGTCAAATGCGCCATGGCCGAGACCGACGCAGTCAACTTGGGCTGGAACGTTGGACAAAACACAACAGTCAACACTCTGAAGGCACTTAAGGATGGTATAAGTGGGGGATGGGATCACAGTCATGGCACAGCCAAAGGCAAGAAGTGGGACGTGGACTTGATGGAGGGTGAGTGTGGTTACTTTACCTTTATCCCTGTCAAAAAGGTCGTCTGGTAAGCGCCTCCTCCCCAGTCTCCAGCTCTTATAAGCCGAGAAACTGAGCAATGCTGATACTGATGCGTCTCTCTCTCACAGCGGTGGCATGACCGAGCCGTCATCGCCACCCGGAGACTCTGGTCTCTGCAGCTCAGACCCCAAGAATTACAGGCAATGCGACAACCAACTCTGGACAATCAAAGCCAAGAACGCAAACGGAACAGCTCATGCCGAAATCATTGACGGTACCATCGTCTTCGTCTATACCGACTGCCTCACTCGACTGCCCCTGTCCATGGACAAACAGGACCCCGTATACGGAGCCCCTGGCGTTGCCCTTAGCCCCAAGGCCCTCGACACCATCCAGCAAGGCTGGGTCTGGAACACCTGCTACTTGTGGAACATGGGCACCAAGGGCCAGCTGTCGCTCTACATCCACGGCTCCGGCTTCAAGGACGCGATGATCGGACCCAAGGGACAGAAGCTCATCGACAGGGTTAGAAGCTGCGTCAAGGCTTCCAAGGGAACCATGAGCGACGTCGAGTTCGTCTGGTACCACAGCGGCTACCCCGGCGACGACGCCAAGATAACGGGCGCGATGTGGGTTTTCATGGCCGACGTCCCCGACACCATCGCACCCGGCTGCCTTGGCGAGGCTATCATGGAGCTCGGCGGCGTCACCACGGACAAGTGCGTCGGAGCCAAGTTTAAGGGTTCAGGCTCTCGACTCACGGTCTGACGCCTGGTGGAGAAGGACTATCGGTGATGAAGAGAAATTGATGATGAGGAAAAGTCGTTTCTCATTCCATCGCTGGTTCCGGCAAAAGGGACGGGCTAGCTGGACAGGCTTGGAATCGGACTGATGACTGTAGGGAGTCTAGAGCCCAACACTCACTCGGACGTTTCTATTTTGCAAAATGCAATCTCATTTCGATCATCGCCTCGTTTGTAGTCCTGATGATGCCACTGCATCAAAAGCTGATTTGATAAAGATGGCCATGTGCCAAGTAGAGACGAATCTCTCCTTGGGCGAGACAACTTGATGCCGAGTCCGGTGGAGTTATAGGTTAGCTCCGGCGCGGCAGCTTGAGACACCCACGTGCATCCCGCCGTGTCCCTAGCTGCGATCACACGGGACCGGGTCCCATCCCGGCATCCCCCGGTGATCGGCTCGGCACGCATAAGCCACTGCTCGTCTCCCGAGTCCCAGGAAAGTTATAATATCCAGTAGCATCAAATCTTGCAACAAGCACCGTCCTGCAGCATTCGTGCGGGCACATGCTGAAGATCATGGTTATACCTGTGGAGAAGAGCGAGGAACGCAGCCCAAAACCGTGTTCGAATCCGGTATCCAAGCTGGAGTACGCTTTTGAGAAGAGTCAGTTACCTTCAATGATACGAAGTGTGAGTGAGTGAGAGTCAGCTCCGTCTACATAAAGAGCTGTGGGCCTCCTCCCTCTCCAGGCCGCTCAGGCAACGCGCGTTGCTAGGCGCACGTGGAGGTATCAACAATCATTCTTCCTCTTCAGGTGTTGTTTGCAAGCCCGGCACGAAAGATTCGACCACTCGGCGTGTCCATGACACCCAACGTACTCCCCGTCCTTGTCGTCATCGGAGGCGGCGGCATCGGTCTCGCGACAGCGCACCGGCTCGGAGCCGGTCGCCACATCTTCTTAGCCAGCCGTTCGCCCTCTACTCTCTCAACCAGCGCCGAGTCGCTCAGGAACGCAGGCCACAAGGTGACGACGCAGCAAGTCGATGTGTCCTCTTACGGATCCGTAGACGAGATGTCGATCTAAGTCGTACCTGAATTGGGACAGTTACCCAAGCTGAGAACCGTATCTGGTTTCTAGCCAGCCATAGAAGAACGCCACGAGGACATTTCCAATTTGACGAGGACGGTCTGAAAGTCTGCTACCAGACACACGACCGGTCAAAGAGTGCCGCCGGGGAAACTCATCAGACCTTTGCCAGCGAATCCCTCAAGAACATTTCAAGTGTGGACTAATCTTACACGAGATGCCCGCGTCACCACAAAAAGCCCGTAGTTCGTAGACTGTTTTGCCGCCGTCACAGGCTTTGTCCTCTACGCCATCTTCGTATTCCCAGTCTGATCCGTATTCATCGATGCCGCTCTCATATCCGTTATCCTCGTCCACACAGGTGCCACGGCATGACCCGGCGTGGTCGCCATCACACTCCCAACCCGGGAGCCAGATTTCCCGAGGTTGGGAAGGTTTCCGGCCCGGATGTGGCCGGCCAGCCACTCGATGCCTTCTCGGTGCTCGGTGAGGGTGGCCCTCGATGTTGAGGAGCCTCAGGCTCTGCGGGAGTGTTCGGAGAGTGCTGAGTGCATCCAGCTCCGTTTGCGATGTTGTCTGCGGCGATTGACAGCTCTTCGAGACGAGTGAAGGCGGCCAGCGAGCCAATGGTGGCTTGTCTAGGAGGCCAGGCCGACTGAAAGGCTCGAAGCTAACCGTGAGCTGCCTAGTTTGGCCCTCGTGCTCGACTCAACGATGGCGCCGAAAGGATTCCTCCTGAGCGGCACAATCAGGCAACAGTCTCCGCCTTCAATACCGGTGACAACTTGGCACAAGTGCTCTGACGGCTGCTATTGGTATTTCGAGGTTGTAAGCAGGTCGCCACTCGCCTCACAACGTTGTTCTTTCTTCCAAAGCAGTGTTGCCGGTCTGTCGATGGGGCCTCGGAGCAAACCCCGAGGCTCAATATCATCCAAGCTGAACACAGACACGGGAATATTAAACCAATATTAACGATATACGTCTCCAAGGCAATTCCTCTCGAGGCTTACACACACGTTGTGTGAAGCAAGATGTACTTGATGGATGACTGGCCCGAAGTGCCTGAAGCGACTTCAAGTACTTTGATTTGCGATGGCGATAAAGATCGAACCGTTTTGTTGTGATTGAAGAAAGGGCCAAAGGAGCCATTCCGAAACAAAGTCCCATTTTATCCCGATTTCCAATACCAAACTCCGTAAAGACCCTTCGCTAGCTATACACTCGATTGATCGAGAGAGACACTTTCGCCCGATTCTCATCACAAGCGGCTCTTGGTGTTATCATTAATCAGGTGGGCATTGACAGGCGTGACGGCCTTGCCCGTGTCGGCGAAGGAAATGATGTTCTGCATGCCCAGCTTCTCGAAGCCCACGTGCGCGTCCAGCGAGGCGCCGGCGTTGTGCGAGAGGACCTCGACGTTCCTCATCTTGATCAGCTCCCTGTTGACGTGAGGCTCGTTGTAGTGGACGTCGAGCCCGGCGGCCGAGAGGCGGCCGCTCTTCAGCGCCGCGACGAGGGGCTCCTCCTCGACGAGCTTCCCGCGCGCAATGTTGACGAGCCTGGCGCCCTTCTTCATCGTGCCGATCGCCGCGGCGTCGAGGAGCGTCTTGCCGGCGAAGGGCGTCGCCACGACGACGCAGTCGGCCGCGGCCAGCAGGTCGCTCACGTCGCCGTGGAAGGTCGCGTCCGAGGCCTCCTCGGCCGCGGCGGGCATGCGCGCGACGTCGTTGTAGAGGATCTTCATGTCGAAGGAGCGGTGCGCCTTCTCGGCGATGCGGCGGCCGATGCGGCCGAAGCCGATGATGCCGAGGGTGAAGCCGTTGGGGTTCCGGGAGACGGCGCCCAGGTTCTTGTTGGCGTCGACGAACCGGTCCGGGTCGCCGGAGCGGGCGGCGGCGGAGGACCACGAGAAGAGGCGGAAGGTAGAGAGGATGAGCCAGATGGCGCCGTCGGCGACGGACTCGGTGCACGCGGCGGCGGCGTTGCAGTAGACGATTCCTGAAAATGGCCGTCAGCACGTCTCGCGTTCCGGCCAAGAGGCTAGGCTACAGCAGCAAGACGGGGCGCGCGCGCGGCTCACCCCGGCTCGCGAGAGTCTCCGTGTCGACCCAGTCGAAGCCGGCTCCAGCGCTGGCGTAGACTTTGCAGGACGAAGGGAGCAGCGAGACCAGCTCCTTGTCCCAGTTGCCCATCTCGCCGCCCGTGTTCCAAAACGGGCGGTAGATGGCGAAGAAGTCGCCAAACGTCTTGTCCCTGAGTGCCTGGATGAAGTCGGCGCGCGGCATGCTGTATGACCGGCGGATCTCGAACCTGGAGGCAAAGTCCTCGTAGAGGTCATGGTTCCATTTGATGTCGTCGCCGAGCTGGAGGACGATCGGCTTGCCCATGTTGGCCGTGTTTTAGGCTGTTGGTTGTCTGGGAAAGGGATCTGTTGGGGGAATGGGAATCGATCGTACACAGAGGGGATGGAGCTCAGGGGAGGACCGGGGAGGAGAAAATGAGCGGTCAAGCCATCGCCCGGGAGAGGCACGGTGAGCTTCCTGCCGTGCTTCTTATATCGGACGATCAGGGTGCGTTTGGGCTGTCTTGCTGTACATGACATGATGATGCACGAAACCCGCGGTTCTCTACTGGGTTTGTTGGGCTTTGACCGGCGCGGTTTGCCCCATTGGGATAGCTCTGCCGCTCTGCGGGAGCTATCCCGGTCCCAAACCTGGTCAGTGAATGGAGGACGATGCGTCGAGCTGCTGGAGCTTCCCCGCCCCCGCGAATAGCCAACATGGGCTCTATCATCTATGTACAACCCGCGGGAAACCAAGGCTCTGACGCCATGTTCGTGGGCCACCACCAGAGACAGAGTTGCCTGGGTTCACGCCATGAATGGGTATCGTGGACAACTCCCTGCAGAACCTTGAAGCATATCCCCTACGTTAGGGTTGGATCCCTCCCTACGGCAGCCTATAAGGACCACTCCGCCAAAACCAGTTTTATAGGGCTAAAAACTAATTATATAGAGTTAATTACTCTAAAAGATACCTATAGCGTTAGTAGACTTACACTACTATACAATAAGGAGTCTAAGGTAAGTATTAAATATAACATATAATAAAACTAAACTATTTTAGTAAGGGCCTATATATAAAAGTATAATTATATATAGGATTATATAAGGTTATAGTCCTAATAAAAAGTATATTAGTATATAAAACTATATAAAAGCATATAATTATATTTTAATCCTTCTTTCTTTTTATACTACTTATAATATTTTAAGATATTATACTATTACCCTCTTAACCCTAAGATTAATTATCTTACTTCTTAATCTAAACTAAAATAGTTTACTTATACCTTTTGTAGTAAGAACTTAGTTAACCTTAATAAGGAGATTAAAAGATTTCTACCTAAAGGTGTAATTAACCTTATAGATAATAATAGCTTTATTACCTTATCTTTAAAGTAGTTACCTCTATTACTTAATATACCTTTAGCTTTTAACTTCCTCTAAGCTGCCTAAAAAGGCTTATAATAATATAGAATTAGTATCTAATAGATAAAAAAGCCTATAAAGAACTCCCTTACTATTCTAATTAGTATTAACTTTTAGCTTACTATATACTATAAGATAGATATTAATAGTGTTCCTATTACTATATATATATATATAGTATTACCTAAGAAGTTCTTTAGAAGCTTCTCTTTCTTCTTAGCCTTATTATACTTATTATACTTAGATATAATATATATAGTACTATTAAAGTTTACTATATAAGATTACTTTCTTAATTATAAATAGAAAGCTATATTTATTAACCTAAAGAACCTTACTAATATCTAGGAATACTAAAGCACTATATATAAAGCTAATACCCTTAACTTATTTCTTAAGTTAGCTAATATAGATCCTAAAAAGGATATATATATACTATCTCTTATGTTACTAAAGTGTATAGAAGAGCTAGAAATTAGCCTAAAGGTCTTAAAGAAGCAGCATACTATAAAGAAGATAATAGCTATAGAGAAATTTCTATAAGAGTAAGCTAAGAATCTTATATTTATATACTTAAAGATAGATATTAAGTAGAAGCCTACACTTAAGGTAAAAGAAGTAATAGAGTATATAAAGAAGCAGCCTACTATATATAAGTAGAAGTACTTAGAGGTTATTAAGGATAAAGGTATAGTTAAAAAGGAAAAAGGTGCTATAAAGGAGGAAAAGGTAGTTAAGGAGGAAGAGGGTATAGTTAAGGAGGAGATTTCTATAACTACTACAGATAAGATAGATATTAAGATCTAGTGTATAGATATATATCTACTCTTTAGCTTCTAGACTACCTACTTTAGCATATAGAAGTTTATTTATATTAATTCTAGCTTATTATAACTATTACTTAACCTAGTTAACTTTACTTCTCTGCCTTCTAAGTAGTGTAATCTCTAGCTAGATTCCTAACCTTTAGTGCTAATTAAGGTAGTGCTATAAGTACTTATACGCCTTAACCTAAGGGTATTAGTCCCCTTTAAAGTAGGTAACTACTATAAAAGAACTAGCTCCCTTAAGTAGTTATATATATAATAAGTAGATCTCTAGTAGTAAATAAGTACTAAGAGCTACCTTATTATACTTTAGTAATTTAAGTATAGCTTAGACCTTTATAAAGTTAACTAAATAAGCACACTCTTATACAGACTCCTTATTAAAGTTATAGTAAAGTTACTATAGTTACCTAAGGATAATATTTAGCCTGCTTTTTTATATATAAATCTAATAATTATTCTAGACCTTAATAAAGTTTTTAAAGTCCTAATAGATTAAGGACATAAAGGTGTAAAGTATTATAACTTTATTAGTAAGACTGTTTAGGTTAAATAACCTAAGTTATTATAAATAACTAAAGTATTCCTTATAATGTAGTTAGTATTAATCTATATAGGTATATACTAGAGGGTAAATACATATATACTATTATGCTAATACTCCCTAGTATAGTTACCCCTACTAGCTTTTAATCTTAATATTATAGATGCTTTTACTAAAGATCTAATAGTTATAGAACTTAATAGGGATATATTAATCTAGTGCTTAAGGGTTCTTTTTTATATAATCCTATAAGAGAAAGTAGTAGCCTCTAGCTGCTAATACAGTCTTAATACTACAGTCTAATTAGATCTTTAAAGGTATAATCTTATGCTTTAAGATAATATAAAGGTATTAAAGTAGTATAGCTCTAGCAGTATATACTTTAACCCCTATATAAAACTACATAATGTACTAAGAGTAAGTATTAATACCTATATAGATCTTAAAGCCCTATAGAAGTAACTTATTATATATATTAATTAACTAAATGTAATTAAGGCTAGTAGTTATATACCCTTTCTAATAGTATTATATCTCCTTAAGGCAGCTTTATACTTTATTTAGAAAGACTTTATGGTAGGCTTTATATATAATATTATAACTAATAATATAGCCTTATTATTATATATAGATGTAAAGAAGCTTACAGCTAAGACTACAGACTGCATAAGCACTATACTTAACTATATAGAAGTGCTTAACTGCCTTACTAGAGGCTACAGTAAGTTACTTTTTTAATTGTTATTAATATAGTTAGTAGTAAAGTTATAGATCTTTTAGGCCTCTTAGTGAAATTTAGTGCCCTTTATTTTAAAGGACCTAAAGTATGTAGGTATCTATAAGCTGTTAGTTAAAAAATAACTAGAAGATTTAGATAAGTAAGGCGTTAGAAAAGGTTGTTTAGATCTCTTAATAAAGGTCCTATTTATAAAGTTGTTACTTAAGGGTTTAAAGGGATATTTAGATAGATTTAGATTTATATAAAAAGGAAATAATTATAGTATATTTCTAACTAGCTTTAAACTTATTAGTAATTTACTAGCAAAAGGGCTTAAGGTTAATTAAATAATAAGGTAACATACCTACATAGCAAGTCGCCTATTAGAGTAAGTCGCCTACTTCCTTATCAGACCTTAAACCCCCCTTTTTTAACTATTTGTTAAAAATCGAATACTTATCTAAAATAGATGCAACTTTCTAAATAGCTTTTAAAAAGGGTTAAATACTAGGAAAAAATACAGCAGAAAATATTGTATAACCCTAACCCTAGGAATAAAAATTTCTCTTATTGAAGGCAGACGATAAGAGAGACTCTTTAACCTTAGGGTTAGGGCTATACAATAATTTCTGCTGGATTTGTTCTTAGTATATAACCCTTATCGGAAGCTATTTAGAAAGTTGTATCTATTTTAGATAAGTATTTGATTTTTAATAAATAGTTAAAAAAGGGGGGTTTAAGGTGTAATAAGGAAGTAGGCGACTTACTCTAATAGGCAACTCGCTATGCAGGTACGTTATTTTAGGTAGTTATAGACTATAGTGTAGTTATAGTATTATATTTATAGAGGCGTATAAAAGTATGTAGAATAATATATTTAGGTATCTAAAAACTTAGGAAACTTAAAAGTAGGGTAAAGCTATAAACTTCCTTATGTAATTATAAGGAAGTATCTATACTTAAAAATAACTAACCTAAAACGCCTAATTATATACTTTTCTATAAGGTGCTATACACTCTTTTTATTATAGGCTACGCCTTAGATAATTATAGCTAGGCTATGCCTACTACTAAATTAAGTAAGCTGTGTGTATATATATAAAAGGCGTAGTGCCTAAGTATACTACACACCCTTTTTCCTTTCTTTTCCTCCTTAGTTTAGATTATTAGTAATTAAGTTACTAATTACTTAAGTAAGGCCTTACCTAGCCCTTTATATATCTAAACTCTCTTTCTCTTACCCTTATTAATTGTACTACGTAATAAGTAACTACTTTATTATACTAGATACGCCTCTAACGTAAGACGCACTACCTATAAGCCTACTAGCGTAAAATAATAACTACATAGTAGCTCTTAAATAAATAGTTACTACCCTAGTAATATAGATATAGACCCTTATAGAGGTTATAACTGCTAATACAGCCTAACTGCTACCTTTAGTCCTAGTAGCAGCTTTAGCTGTAATAGATATATCTACAGACTTTAAGTGTAAGTAACTACTAAGCCTCCTAAAGTTTACTAGGTTATATAAGCACTACTTATCCTAGGCTTATTAGATACATAATAAGCTTAAGATTAATATAGTATTCTTTACCTTAAACTATAAAGCCTAGTATTTTATTTATTCTTACCTTAATGTTAGCTCTTAATAGATAGTAGCTATATACTATAAGTAAGGCAGCTAAAATAGTAATTATAACGTTATAGGTTTTATAAAGTACCTTAACTACACCTTTAGCAACCCTAACGTGTAGGCGTAAGTAGCTACTACGCTTATAAGTATCTATATAAAGGAGAATAAGACCTTCTTTAGCTTTTACTTTTAGTTTAAATAGACCTTAGCTAAGGCTAGCGTAGGAAGTTAGGTGCCTAATATATAAATTACACTTATATATAACATACTTAACTTATAGCTTAAGAGTATACTTATTACTATTATACTACCTAATAGCTTCCCTAATACAGTCCTAGTAATTAGTTATATTATATAGAAAGTAAAGGATCTTTATTAATAATAATACTTATATACTATACGTCTAGTAAAAAAGAAGGATGCTAATAGTAACACCCTAATAACTAGCTCTATAAGAGCTACAGCCCTAAAGGCTAATATAAAGAAGCAGAAAACATATAAAGAAATATATACCTACTATAACTATAATAAAGTAGGCTACTTAGCCTAAAACTACCTAACAAAAGAGCATAAGAAGGCTTCTATAACGTATATAGTAGCTAAGATAAAGGCCTAACAGCAGGATAATAATATAGACTATACTACTACCTCTAGTAGTAATAAAAACACTAAGTTAGAAAAAGAATAGCTCTAGGATAAAATTAGGCCCTAAAGCTAATAAGTAAAAAACATATAAAGTAGAAGGAATTCTAACGCACTTAGAAAATAAGTAGGTTAGTAGCATTAGTAGAGGCCTATATTAATAAAAAACTACCTACTAAAGCCTTAATTAATACTAGGTGTAATATTTACATTATAGTTAATTATAACTTTATATACTAATTACGCTTACTGTATGTTAATTAATATAAAATACCCTTAAAAGGGTTTATAGATAGTATAGCTAAAATAGAAGCTAATAGGGTTATAGTTTTTAACCTTAACCTTTATAGCTTTTAGAAGCGTATCTATATATACTTAGTGTGCAGCCTTAACGTAGATATCTTTCTAGGTAAGCCTTAGATAGAAGATAATAAAGCAGTCTATAATATAGCAAAAAGGATAGTTTACTACAGTAGAGCTAGCCTTATACTCTACCTAGTTAGGTAATAAGAGTCTAAAAGAGTGTATTAAATATAAGAGGTATACGTTTTAAACGTAGTATTATTTATAGTAATCTACTATAGGGTAGTATATAACAAAAAGGCTTCCTATAGAGTTATAAGAGAGCTATATAATACTAGTGCTACTAATAAGTAATAAGGTAGATATTATAGCGCCTCTATCTTTAGATAGATTATAGCTATTAGCTTAGCTAATATTAAGAAAGCCTTATAACTAAAGACCTCTAAGGAGGCTAAGTAGGCTGCTGTAGTTACTATACTACTGTAATAGGTGTATAATAAATTTAGAGACCTCTTTAACCTAAAGACGTTAATAGACCTCCCCTCCTATTAAGATAGCTTTAACTACTATATTAAGCTTAAGATAGATACTAGCAGTAAGGAAGCGCTATTACTATAGGGACTGCTCTATAGAATGTTACATAAAGAGCTCCTTATGCTTAAAAATACGCTCTAAGAGCTCTTAGACTTAGGCTTTATCTATATAAGTAGCTTATCTATAGGTATACCTATTCTTTTTATCTATAAGCTAGGTAGCAGACTATACTTCTATTATAACTACTATATACTTAACGTTATTACTAAGAAGGACTAATACTTATTACTACTTATCTTAGAGACACTACAGCATATAGGATCTATAAAGTAGTTTATAAAGGTTAATATAGTAGCTGCCTTCTATAAGATATATATTATAGAAGGTAATAAGCTAAAGACTACATTCTAAATACATTATAGCCTCTTTAAGTAGCTTATCTACCTCTTTAGGCTAACTAACATACCTACCTCCTAGTAGTAGTTTATTAATAGTACGCTATAGGGATACCTTAATAACTTTATTATAGTATACCTTAATAATATCCTTATATACTCTAACAGCTTAAAGTAGGACTATAAGGATAAAATACGCTAAGTCTTCTGTATGCTTTATGTAGCTAGCTTAAGCCTTAATGTAACTAAGAGTAAGATTTTAATAAAGAAGGTAAAATATATTAGCTTTATCCTAGAGGCTAGTAAGGGAGTCTCTACTAACCTAGAGAAGGTGTATACTATCTATAAGTAGCTTATATTAATAAGCGTTAAGAGCGTATATAGCTTCCTTAGCTTTATAAACTATTACTACGTATTTATTAAGGACTATATAGCAGTAGTAAGGCTGCTAAATACACTTATAAAGAAGGGCGTACTTTTTAAGTAGGGAATAATATAGTAAAGCGTATTTAATAAGCTTAAGAAGCTATTTACTAATACCCCCCTTCTTTAAGCCTTTAACCTAGCTGCTAAGACTGTAATAGAAGCAGATTACTCTAGCTTTACGCTAGGAGGTATACTTATATAGTTAATAAAGGATAAGGTACCTTAGCTAGTTACCTTTTACTCCTAGAAGCTTATAGCTATATAATATAACTACCCTATATATTAAAAAGATGTAGTAAAGTAGGATAGCTAGAGCAGTAAGGTAACTAGGAATAATTACTATAACCTACTAAAGCTAACGTAAGATACCTCTTAATTAGTGTAAATAAACTATCTTAATTAAAGCTGTAAAGGCTCTAATTAGGACTTACTTCTATAACTAATTAAGAGAGAAACTCCTATATGTCTTATATAACTATAATTAAAGGTAAGTTATAATAAAAGGCTTTAGGTTAATCTAAAGGATCTGTCTCTAAATTAAAGGAAAAGAATTAGTTATATATTTATACTCCTCCTAATTAGAAGTAAGTAGCTAAGGTCTAATATCTATCTCTAATTAAGACTCTTAGTTACATAATTAGAACTAAGGAAATCTAGCACTAATAGGCACCCTATTATAATTATCCCCTAGTTTCTTATCTTCTCTCTAAAGGGAAGAAACTACCTAAAAACGCCTTATTAGTGCTAAAGAAGAAAATATCTAGTATACAGTCTACTATAACTAAGCCTTACCCTTCTTAGATCCTTTAGTAGTCTTACTAACCTTACCTATCTTATTTACCTTAGCTACTCTTACAGCATACTTCTATTTCTATATATCTTTAGTATTATTATAAGCCTATTTACCTTAATCCTAACCTCTACTTAGCAGAAGCTAAGGTGTATAAGAAGGAGTTAAGAAGGCAGCCTTATTAATTAGATTATTATATTAGTTAACCTAATCCTCTTTAGAACACTTATTAATCTATAAGTTTCTTAGATTAGCATAACGCTTAAGGAGCTTCTTATATTAGAGAGTATAAGACTAGTAATTATATTTATTATTAATCTACTAGTTAAGTTTAGTCTAAGAAAGCATAATTTAGACCTTTTCCTAATAAGGCTAGATATTAGCAGGCAGTAAAGAATACTTAGATTAGGATAGAGGTCTCTCTACTTTAGTATTATCTATATCCTTATTATCTATATTCTTATTATTAAGATCTATAGAGTCTCCCTTAGGTAAATCCTCTATTATTATATTAGAGAGAGACTTAGTAAGTTTTGTTTATAAGGTACTAGTAAAGGCTAGAGAAAGGGCGCTTAGGGTTTGTTTATAATTATAGAACTATTAGTTAATTAGGGGAAGTTAGTAGTTTAGAGGAATAAAAAGGGTATTAATTAGAACTATTATAACTAGAGTTATAGGAGGCTAAGACTAGCAATCTACAGTCTTAGTAATAAGAAGAAGGAAGGTACCTTATATTATTAATTAAGTAATACATTAGGATCTAGGTTTAAGTAGTATTAATAGTAGCTTTACTAAAGTAATTAGAGGAGGTAGTAATAGGAGCTTAGTCTTTAAAGGAGTCTAAGGTTTAATCTTACTAACTCTTCTACGCTTAGAGCTAGTTACTATAAGATCTAAGCCTAAGTTATTACTAGAAGAGGCTTTAGAGATAGATTACTATTAACGTTTCTTATAGAACTATTCTTAGGTTTCTTTAAAAGATAGATAGGGAATATCTCTTATAGCGTTATAAAGGTAGGATCCTTTATACTAAAACTTATAGCTAATCTAATAGATTTAGGTAGTATATAGCTTATTACTAAAGGTTTATTTAGATATAAAAAGAGTGTCTCTTTAGATTAGGTTCTTAGTTAGGTATATAAGACTATATTAGGCAGCTATTTAGAACTACTTAAGAACGTAGAGACTACACTCCTAACTGTTAGGCTGCTAGATAGAGTTAATAACATAGGCAGACATATTAATTAGATTCTTAATATAGAATAGAGTATTAATATTATAGTAAAAGGTCTTTAACACTAAGATATTATTAATAAAGAGAGCTTCTAATTAGCTACTAGACTAAAGAGGATTATACTAGTATACTATACTATCTCTCTAATTAATAATTATACCTATAAAGTGTCTAAGGTTATTAGTAAAAAGAGGGAAAAGAATAAGATATACTAAAGTCCTAATTACATAAGGGGTCTTATAAGCCTAGAGAAGAAAGATAAGGTTAGTATTCTAACTAATGTTACTTTACTAGCTAATTAGAATAACTATAATAGTATAAACTAGGGAAAGATTACAGACTATAATTTAGAGAGTAGCTTTAATCTTATCTCTTATTATCTAGTCTTTTTAAAGCAGACATCCTTATAGGTTATAGTAGTTAAAGAGGATACCCTACGCCTTCTTATAGGTCTAGCCTTCCTATAGATAATTACTATTAATATGTTTAAAAGCCTTAGGTTGCTACTAAAGGAAGGTATTAACATCTTCTTACTAAAGCTAGTTAGAAAAACAAAGGTTAATCTTAGTAGGAATTATATAGTTAAAGTTTGTTTAGTAGGTAATTTCCCTATAGTAAGGCTAGGTTTGTTAGGAGAATTAGAGTTTATATAAGGATTAAAGAACTAAGATTTATAGGTAGGAGTAACTTATCTAGTAGGTATAAGGAGGTAATTAATAATTTAGTTATTAGCTTAGTTACTACATTAGTACTTAAGAGTTAAATTATAGTCTTAGTATATAAAGAAGTTTTATATCTTTATAGCAGAAAGAGTAGGGCTTAGGATAATAGGGGAAGAGGAGGAAGCAGAAGTTAATATTATAAAGGTTAATTAGGAAGTTACATAAGAGGAATTATATATCTAGAAGGAAGAAGTATATCTAAAGAAAGGGAAGTATATATATATATATATAGAAGTAGTACGTTAGACTGCTATTAAAATTATTAATAGGTTATTATTAATAAAGAAGAAAAGAAAGGTTAAGAGGGTAGGAAAAAGATAAAGGTTTTATACTACCTAGGATAAGGGATTTATTTAAAGAAGGATAGAAGTAATCCTTAAGTTAATTAGAAGGTATAGAAGCAGTAAATTACTTCTTTTATTCTTTTAGCTAGAGTTAAAGTAAGGTTATTATAAATTATACTCTTTATTAAGCAGCCTTAATTATAATGCTTCTACTACAGCACCTTCCTTCCTTTAGTAACTTAAAGGGTATAAAAGAAGACCTATTTTCCTTAATCCTCCTCTTTTAATCTTTTCCTTCTTTATACTTTTCTATCTATTTAGACCTAAACAAACTAAATAACCCTTACCTTCCCTAAACTAAAGCAAACCTAATCTTAATTACTATAAATACTCCTAATAAGATTAACTAGTATTATATACATTAAGACACTAGTTACAAAATTAAGCTGTAGTAGTTCTCCTTAATGCTGCCTATAAAGACAGAGGTAATAAGTCTCTAAGGTTATAAACTCTAAAAGGTTAATTTAAGAACGCTAATTAAACTAGCGTAGAACTAATTAGATCCTGCAGTTAAGATTAGTTATATAATGCAAAAAAAAACAATAACAGCAGTTAGCCTAATATAAGCACTATACCCTATTCTTATGCTATTAACTTAGTAAGGTAGCTTATTTAAAAACATATAGTACTATAGAGGTTAGTATAGTCTACTAGAGATAGCTTTACTCTTAAGGTCTATACTACTAAGGTTAAGAACTCTTAACTATAGAGGTATTTAACCTTAAGAGGCAGGCTTATTAGGTATATATAATCAGCTAGGATAGAATCTCCTAGGATTCTCCTATTAACTATACCTACAACCTACTAAACCTACAATCTAGATAAATCTCCTTTACTGCAACCTGCTAAACCTATAATTCAGATAAATCATCCTAAAACTAAAGCAACTAAATTAAATCCTTCTTTCTAATCTTATTAAGTCTAATCTTATTAAGTCCTTATCCTTAGTTATACCTACGCTTAACTTAAACAACCCTTTTAATATTAACGCCCCTCTTAATTATAACCCCTTAGAGGTTATAAAACAGTTTATAACAGCTTAGATAAGCTCTATTATTAAGTAGTATAGAGGGAACTCTCTATATAATATTATTACTATTAATAGCAGAATAGATAATTATATAGTAATTAATATTACTAACGTTAGATTAGTAATCTTACTTCTTAACAGCCTAGCAGCTAATATAGGCCTTATTATTAAGGTAAGGTAGGCCCTACAGCAGAGGCTCTGCTTCTTTGTCAGCAGGATAGCCTAGCAGAGAGAGGACAGATTAACTATTACTAAGATAAAGCGCTTAGGCTAGCTGCAAGTAGTGATCTGCGCTATCTAGTAGGTGCAGTATAATTAAGGCTAGACAGAAGTCTAAAGGTTAGAAAAAAGAGATTTTGCTAGAAGCTCTAAGGATACTATTAGTTAGAAACTTAATATAATAGTTATACTTAATATATATTACTAGACCCCTAGAAAATAAAACACATTTACATAATGTATAGCCTAGAAGGGTAAAGGTTAATAACTGCTACTTAAATATAAGTCTCTCTTATCTAATCTAGTTATTAGAAAATACTAATTAATATCTTTTAGCTAGATCCTTAAAGTAACTATATAGGCTAGTCTTCTTTATCTAGCTAGCTTTTTGTACTTAGAGCTTAAGATTCTTAATCCTTATAAAGTAAATAAGAAAATATAACAGCTTAGTAGCTTATTTTAGTTAAACGTCCTAAATTAGACTATTATTTATAGGATCCTAAGTAACTATAAGCTAAGTAAGAACTCCTCTTAGTTTACCTATTATATATTTATTAATAATAATATTACTAGTTATTTTAGTTCCTTTACTTAGCGTCTTACTTTTTAGACTCCTATAGTTAATTCTTTACTAATTTAGGCCTATAGTGTTTAAAATAAGGTTACTTATAATTATTATGCTTATAACTTTTAGAAACACTATAGTAGCTAATTAGAGAAAGTAAGAAGTATAACTCTCTACTTTAAGTGTGTTTCTCTTTCTAGTAAGTTTTATAATTAATATACTAACTGTATATACTCTAAGAGAGAGTATAACTTTAAATTATCCTCTAAATATTAGGAAAATAGTAGTAATCTAAGTGTTAATCCTAATAAGATAGGCTCTCTACAGTATAAGTAAAAGATAAGTAGAGATAAAGTTTTATTACTAATTCCTTAGATTATTAAGATTAAATTCCTAAAGTACTATATGCTTAGTAACTATATTAAAGAGGCTTATACGCAGAAGGCTAGTATATACTATAACTAGTATGCTAATGCTTCTTATATCTTAGATAATAATAAGTAGGTAGTATTTAAGACTATTTAAGAATGTAACTTATTAGATTAGAAGCTTAAGATTATAATATTAAAGGAGGACTAAATTATAGTAGAGGCTTTTTAGGATTATAGTTAAGGAATAGAAATAGTAGTAGCAATCTTTAGAGTTAGAGAATAGGTTAAGGTAATTACAGTCTTTAAGTTAATTAAAAAAGGATAGTTCTTTTTACGTCTTATCCCCTTATATCTTTTGCTAAACTAAGTAAAAAGGATAATTATAGTAAAAGAAGAACTAAATAAATAGGAAATATATTCCTATTATAAACATAAGGAAATAAAGTAAGAATTAGTTATATAAAACAAACTATATAGGAATTAAGAAACTATATAGAAACTAAGAGATAAGGAAAAATAAAAGAATTAGAAAGGCGTAGCATACTATTATAAGGATATAACTTATAATTAAGTTACCTTATAGATTAGATTATTAGGTTTATCTCTAGAGTTAAGGTTAGAAGCGTTAGTTAAATTATTAGAAATAGAGTCCTAATCTAGTAGTAAATTGTTATTTAGAAGTAAATCCTTTAGATTAGCAGTAATCTTAAAGTAGAGATTAAATTTATTAGGGGAAATAAAAAGGCCTTTAAGACCCTTTATAAACTTCTTAAGTTAATTACTAACATAAGTAGCTCTAGTAATAAGATTACTAGAGAGAGTTTTAAGCTAGAATAAAGTGCTAGATAGGCTAATTAAGTAAATTTAGAAGGGTCTATTTTAGTAGTAGTTAAGCTTCCTAGTAGTAGATGTATTAATTTTTTACTAAATATTAAAAATAAGAACTAGATTACCTATTTGTAGTTAATTCTTATAGAGAGTATTTAAATAGGTAGTATTAAACTAATTATAGGTTTATACTTAGTGTTAAGTAACTATATCTACAGCCTACTATTAGTCTTTATCTAGTTATAAAAAAGCTTAAAGTTAGATTTAGGTCTCTTAGTCCTAAGTTATTAGTGTGTCTTAGTTAAGAACTCTCTAAGTTACTATATAGTCCTTAATTAGAGTAACAGTATGTTATTTATAAATAAGGTAGAAAGGTATATAGCCTATAGATATATAGATAGTAGTATAGTTAGTAAAGAGGGTAGTTATAAGTATAGGCTAAATATCTTTAGCGCCTTAATTAGACTAGATATAAAGAGTGTAGGTAATTAGTTAATAGCCTTTTTTAAGAAGTCTATTTACATAGGGATTATATATAGAGGTTACCTTACGTTAGGAGGCATAACGTTAATTTAGAAGTGTAATAGCGCCTATATTCTTATGTCTCCTATTAATAATTAAAGTGCTATAAATACTATGTTAATAGATAATGTCTTCCTAGATAAACATAGCTATATTTTTTAAAGTAGCTTAATGTATAATGTAGGCTTTAGAGTAACTAGTAAACTTATAATAGGCCTTAATAACTTTCTATTTACTAATATACTAAACGTTAAGTAATACTTATGTAAACAGTTATAAGATTAAGGTAGTAGAGGTATATAGATTATTAAATTACCTTAATTACGCTTTTTAGTAGGCCTTATATATTAAGATTAGTTTATAGATCTAGGTATATATACCTAGCTAGTAGAACTATTCTATAAGACAAAAATATATTACCTCTTATCCTTTATACCCTAATTTATTATATACTTTATTAATAAGTTTGTTATAATAGCGCTTATTATTAATAACTTAGGAGGGCTAGGAATAAATAGTTATTTCTTATTTAAAAAGAAGTCTATTATAGATAATAAATTAAGTAGTAACTTATTAGAATTAGCAGTAGTAAGAGCATAAGATTCTAGGTAGCTATTTAAGCATAAAGAGGAAATATATAATCTGTTTTAAATGTAGTAACTAGTTCTCTATAGGTAAAAGGAGATTAGCTAGAATATTAATTTAGCTAGACTAATTAGTAGAGTTATTTAGGTAGGTATAGGTAGTAAGGAAGAAATTATTAGCTATATATATCTAGAGGACCTTAGCGTTAATAAAATCCTTAATATTCTCTTCTATATCTACCTTATGTAGATTAGAAGGTCTAGGAGGCTTACGTAAGAGCCTATTAGCAGCAGTGTTCTTCTTCCTATTAATATACTTAATCTTAAAATTAAAAAGTCTAATCTAAGTAAGCTAACGTGTTATTATTACAGAAGGTAAGTTATCTACAGCTTTATTAATCTAGGTAACTAAGACCCTTATATTAGTCTTAAAGAGGAAGTTAATACTAAAAAGGTAGTTATATAATTATTTAAGACTTATAAAGATACCTCTTATTTTTAACTTACCTAAATTATAGTTAAGTTTTACACTACACTAAATACTACTTTTAAATTAAGTAACAGTCTGTAGATTATTAAGGATCTAGCTAAGTATATATCCCTAACCTTTAATACTTATATTAGTAGTAAGAATAATCTAGCTAGCGTTAGGACTATAGTTAATTAGAATAAGAATAGGTATAAAGGTAAGTGCCTACTTAAGAGTGTTTATAGCCTTAATCTAAGGAGGACCTTAGGAGAAAGGCTAATTCTTACCTAGGAGAGAGTATAATAGTAAGGCCTTCTCTAA
This sequence comes from Colletotrichum lentis, assembly GCA_003386485.1. NCBI lineage: Eukaryota > Fungi > Ascomycota > Sordariomycetes > Glomerellales > Glomerellaceae > Colletotrichum > Colletotrichum lentis. Next base: position 1,375,847 of record NWBT01000041.1, on the reverse strand, counting down.
GAAGTACTTAACCTAAACCTTATAAAAGGTAATAATCCTAAGAAATAATTAGACGTCTAGAACACTTTTACACTTTTCCTACTTAAGAATCTTAAGGATCTTTACCTAATTAGGTTTCCTACCTTTAGTGCTATAAATATAACCTATAATTATAGTAGAAGTGTAACACTATTAGGACTTAGCTCCTAAAACTATATAGCTAGCTAATTTAATATTAAATAGGACTTAATTAATATTATATAAATACTTATAAATAAATTATTAGATACTAAGGTAGTTAGGAAGCTTCTTATTATTATACTAAGATTAAGGACCTTTAATAGCTATATTATTAATAAAGGCGTTATAGTATTCTAGAATTAGATTATAAAGAATCCTTATTATAATCTAATAAAACTAGGTAACTAAGTTTATACCTCCTATAGGGAGTATATAGTAGTAATAGAGGCTAAGAGAGGTTAAAAAGGTTATTAGATTATAGCTCTTCTTATTAAGAGAGACTTAATTATAGCTAGAGAAGAAGTCTAAAAGGGAAATAAGCTAGTCTGTTATAAACTCTTCTAAAAAGGCGTCTGCATTAGGTAGCTATTAGGTATCTTAAAGGGTAATACTATTAACTTAAGTTACTAAATTAATTAGTTAGAGACTGCTATTCTTTTTTATAACTAAGAACTATAGATTCTAGTAAGCAGTATAACTCTCCTTAATAATACCTTATTAGATATATTATCTAATTATATTAAAGACCTATAGAAGGAAAGCCTTTAGAATTAGAATACTTTTAGCCTACTACGCCTTATATAGAATTATCTTAATAACCTATAGAGAAGTAATTATTATATTAAGTTATCTACATTTAGAGAAGTCTTAAGCTAAAGCTTTTTCCTAATTAAGAAGAATCTACTTAAGGAGGTCCTTCTCCCTTAGAAGTAAGTAGTCTAAATCCTTAAGAATACTATTAAGTTAGTTACATATTAGTCTTAATTAGGGTTTAATATCTAAGAACTTAGGTGTAATTAGGTTAGAATAAGGCCTTAATTAGTCTTAAAGCTTATCTTTAATGTTATTAACCTTCTTAAGCTTCTAAAGAGGGTCCCTATCTAGGCTTAATCTATTAGACAGTATGTTATCTACTAGGTGTATTTTCTTATCCTTAGTCTTATATATTGTTTTCTAATCTAACTTCTAGATGTAGTAGGTAATAGCCTAGTTAGTTATTTTAAACTACTAGATTACTTTCTTATAGTGCTTTATAATCTAGTAGGTTATAGTATATTCTTCTTATTAGGTAACTAGCTTTATAGCTTAATTAGAGGAAGTATTACTAGTAGTAGTAAGGTTATATTAATACTTCTAAGTATCTCCTTAAGTAAATATAATAATTCTTTAGATCTAAGCTGTATATAGGCTAATTATATCCTTTACTATAACTATTATAATGTTATCTACTTAGGCCTAATTAATAATAGTAGCTACTTACTTATTATTATCTAAGTTAAGGTTTAGGTAAAAGTTATTAGTACTAGCAGTATTCTTAGTGTTACTACTAGTCTTTAGTTTCCTAAATTAAAAACCTCCTAAAAGTACTAGTCTAATTACAGTAAGATATCTATAATCTCTAAAGAGTTATTAATCCTAATTACTCTAATAGAAACCTTAATCTAAGTATCTTTAGTATATATAAGAGTAGTAATTAGGTTATTACTATATCTAAATAAAAGCTTAGTGTCTTAGATAAAAGGAAGTCTAAAGAGAAGTTAATTAGAGGTCTTATACTTATCCTTACCCTTCTAGGCTATACATTATGTAAACGTGTTTTATTTTCTAGGGGTCTAGTGATATATATTAAGTATAACTATTGTATTAAGTTTCTAACTAACAGTATCCTTAGAGCTTCTAGCAAAATCTCTTTTCTCTAACCTTTAGACTTCTGTCCCTTAATTATACTGCACCTACTAGATAGCGCAGATTACTGCCTGCAGCCAGCCTAAGTGCTCCTTTATTGTTATAATTTTAGATACGTTATCCTACTTCTAGGCTATCCTACTAACAAAAGAGCAGAGCTGCTACTATAGGGCCTACCTTACCCTAATAATTAGGCCTATATTAGCTACTAGGCTATTAAGAAGTAAGATTACTAATCTAATACTAATAATATTAATTACTATATAGTTATCTATTCTGCTATTAATAGTAATAATATTATATAGAGAGTTCTCTCTATACTGCTTAATAATAAAGCTTATCTAAGCTATTATAAACTGTTTTATAACCTTTAAGGGGTTATAATTAAGAGGGGTGCTTAGTTTAAAGGGGTTATCTAGGTTAAGCGTAGGTATAACTAAGTAGGATAAGAAGTTAATAAGATTAGACTTAATAAGATTAGAAAGAAGGATTTAATTTAGTTACTTTAGTAGGTTTCAGGATAATTTATCTAAACTGCAGGTTTAGCAGGTTATAGGTATAGTTAATAAGAGAATCCTAAAAGATTCTATCCTAGCTAACTATATATACCTAACAAGCCTGCCTCTTAATGTTAAATACCTCTATAGTTAAGAGTTCTTACTGCAGACCTTAGTAGTATAGACCTTAAGAGCGAAGCTATCTCTAGTAAGTTAATCTAGCATTAAGTAGACTATACTAACCCCTATAGTACTATATGTTCTTAAACAAGCTACCTTACTAAGTTAACAGCATAAGAATAAGGCATAGTGCTTATATTAGGCTAACTGCTGTTAATTTTTTTTTTTTTTGCATTATGTAACTAATCTTAACTGCAGGATCTAATTAGTTCTACGCTAGTTTAATTAGCGTTCTTAAATACTTATCCTTAATAAAGAAAGACATTATAACCTTATATTTATTAATTTAGATATTAGTAAGGTAGAATCTATTAAGAAGTATAGGATTATTATTTTTAAAGGTCCTTATCTTAAGCTAGGTGTAAGTATATAGAATCCCTACTAACTTAGCATACTGTTTTAAGAGGATATTAACCTAAGCATTAGTGTTAAGGATTATAGAGATAGTAAAGCCCTTATTACTCTAATTAACACTTAAAATCTAGACTTTAAGCTAAAGGTAAGCATTTAAGATAATAAAGGCTAGAATCCTAGCAGTAGGCTTAAATCCTTTAATATATCTAATTATTATAGAGGAGGAAGCTCTAGAAGTTATACTATAGTTATAGTTATTAATTAGCTTCTTAATATAGGCTTTTTACTAACTTATCTTAGTAATATTAACTAGAGACTTTAGTACCTTAATTAGAACTCTATTAGTATTAGTATAACTCTAATTATAGAGTGTAGCTTCTATTATAGCGTTAAACTCTAGCTAGATCTTCCTTAAGATCCTAACAGGAAGTAATACTAAGGCATCTAGTTTCTTCTTAGTAATCCTTTAGGCCTCTTACTATAAGTTAAGCTCCCTAAGCTAGTTAGTAGTTATAATCTTAGTTACATTAAGTAGCTTCTTAAGCTGCTAATTAAGGAACTCCTTAGGAGATATATTCTTTATATTATCTAATAGCTAGGGTTATTAGAGGATTATCTTCTTTAGGGCAGTAAGTAAAGGCAGTAGAGGTATCTAATTAGCATCTCCCTTAGAGTTATTAAAGTTAATTTCTATAATATACTAGTCCTTATCTATAAATATAACTATTTTTAGCTTAATTAGAGGTAGTAAGGTAGGCTTCTTTACGCTATAAGTTATCTTAGTGTAAAAATTAGTAACTAGCAGTAGGTTCTTTTAGGGTTAACCTCTTATAATAGTATAGATATTAGTGTAATCTTAGTTAGCTAGATCTAAGCGTACTATATATATATATTAGACTAGGGCTAAAGGAGTTAAGGAAGGTAAGAAAGAAGAAGATTACTAAAGGAGGCTAAGCTGCTAATTAAGGATCTCTTAGATAAGTTACTTATAGTTATTATTAGAGGATATATTTACAATATAGGTAAGAAGAGTAACTCTATTAGCTATACTATATAATTAGCCTTTATTAATAACTATAAATAGTATCTTATTAAGAGGATTCTAACTATTATATTTTCTATAGAACTAGCTTCCTCTAATTAGGATAATAAGGTAAGCATTCTTATCTAGGTTATACTAATTATAGTCTTAGATAATATAGTAGGAGTTAGAGTAGTAGTACTAATACTAGTCTCTAGGGCCTATAACCTAAGGTTAATTAGGTATTATTATATTAACTTTAAAGATTCTAGCTAAACTTTATAGTTAAATAGTATTTTAGTAGATCTTTAACTTACTTATCCCTCAAGCTAAGTCCTAATTAGTTATATTAGAAGCTAGTAGGTTAATCTAGATGTTAACTATAGGTTACTAAGGTTATTAGTAGTTTAGGTATTAGTAACTAGGGTTACTTCTAGGTTACTAGGTAGTTAGCTAAGAAGGTAGGTTATCTACAGCCTAATTAGTAGAGCATTAATAAACTATAACTACACGAACTATATGTAGTTTTAAAAATTTTTAGTAAGAATTTTAAGTTTAAAGTTTAAAAAAACCTTAAAAAGTATATTTCTCCTCTTTATATATAGACTACACTAGATTTTTAAAAAGTTCAATTTTAACACTTAACCTTAATTTTAAAAGAATTATTAAACATAAATAACGATAAATAACAATAAACTACATACTACAAACTACAGTTAGTGCTCTAAGAAACTAAGCCTTATAGTTTCTATAATATCTTATGCTTTACTAGTCCTATTTAGGAAGTATAAACTACATTAATACTCTAAATTTAATAAAGAATCTTATAGTATTTTTTATATATTTTTCTAACTAAGCAGTAATAAGTATATCTAAGATACCTAGATTTAGCTACTAACCATAGTTCAAAAGTGTAGTTTTTTGTTAATACTCTACTAATTAGTAGTAAAAAGAGAGGTATATTCCTTCTTATATATAATAACGTTAAGAAGCCTAGCTTTAAAAGCAGTATACTTAGTTAATTAGATAAACGCTAAAAGGGTTATACTAACCTTATTAGCAGCCTTTTAGATAGTGTCTTTATAGAACTGCTTATAGATTATCTTAATTAGGCTCTTATTAAAGATAGTATATAGGTTCTATCTCTTAGCTTAAGCTATAACGTTATTAATTTTAGTAAAGAGCGCTTAGGTAGAACTTAGATCTAAGGTAGAGATAAGGGATCCTTTAGTAACCTTCTTAATCTACTCCTCCTTATTAAGGAATTAGTTAGTATCTTACTAACTATACTCCTTTATAAGAAAAGCTTAGCCTTTAGACTAAGGTAGGTATCTAATTATATTCTTAACTAAAGTCTAATAATTACTACCTATAGTGTAAGCAGTAAGCTTACCTCTAAATTAGTCTAAAACCCTTAAGATCTTATATTAGTCCTTAAACTTCTTTAGGAACTTAATAATATTATCTCCCTTAAAGGTTACAGCTCTATCTTATCTAAGAAAGGGGATCTTATAGAAGTTTAGGTTCTCTAATAGGTTAGTTAAAATAACTATAGGAGCTAGACTTTAAGGAGTCTAAGCCTAAATATATATAGTAATTACCTTAAGGAGAACATTAATTAAGGCGTTAGTAGCTAGGATAGAACTAGAAGCTTATAGAGGGTTAACTAAGTCTTTTAAACTAAATGCTTATTCTATCTAATTAGAAAGAGTTAGCCTACCCTTATTATTAAAGGATTTAGCTAGAATAGGCTCTTAAAATATAGTAAAAGTAGGGCTAGTAGGTTATCTATTAATTAGAATAGTAGGAGCTAAAGGCTAAGAAAGGTCTCCCTACAGAAGAGAAGTGTAGTTATTACTTATTTTAGTAGTTAGATATTAGTTATTAAGGTTATTAAGAATTCTAATAATAGTATGTTAGTTAAAGCTCTCTAGGTAAAGCCTTATAAATACAGAAGTAGCTCTTCCTAATAGCTAAAGTAAAGTTATAGTAGTAATTAAAGCTACCTTTATAATTAGAACTAGTCCTTACCTTATAAATATTAATAGTCCTAGCTAGAAGTGCTTATAGACCTACTCTAATATTAGCTAGAACTATTAGATCTATTAGTAAAGACTTATTATTACCTAATCTATAAATATCCTAAAGCTAATAACTCTATAAGTCCTAATTAGACTAATATTAGGCCTCTAAATAGAGTAGCCTAGTAGAAAGTAATCTACTTATATAATTAAATATATCCTCCTAAAGACTCTTAAGTCTTCTATACTAACTTAGCTTTTATATTTATAACCTATAATGTTAGATATTAGTAATTTTAATACTTATTACTTACCTTATTAATTAACTTATAGTTATTTCTACTTAATCTAGTAGGCTTATTACTTATATCTTTTAATCTGCTATTATCTTAGTAGTTTTTAGGGTCTACTATATTCCCTTATCTTTTTAAATAAATCTATTACTTATCTTATTATTACTTTTTTACTTAGTTACTATACTGCTATATAATTAGGCTTCTACTGCTTACTTTTAGTCCTAATTAGTTATCTCTTATCTTTAATTACTTAGTGTTTATTACTTTTTTAGATTTCTAGAAGGGGAGACTATTAAAAAGGTGTAGTAAAGTAGGATAGCTAGAGCAGTAAGGTAACTAAGAATAATTACTATAACCTACTAGAGCTAATATAAGATACCTCTTAATTAGTATAAGTAAACTATCTTAATTAAAGCTATAAAGGCTCTAATTAGGACTTACTCCTATAACTAATTAAGAGAGAAACTCCTATATGTCTTATGTAACTATAATTAAAGGTAAGTTATAATAAAAGGCTTTAGGTTAATCTAAAGGATCTATCTCTAAATTAAAGGAAAAGAATTAGTTATATGTTTATACTCCTCCTAATTAGAAGTAAGCAGCTAAGGTCTAATATCTATCTCTAATTAAGACTCTTAGTTACATAATTAGAACTAAGGAAATCTAGCACTAATAGGCACCCTATTACAATATAACAAGAAGTTATTAGTTATTATAGAGTGCCTAAAAGCCTAGTAAGCTAAGCTCTATAGTATAGATAAGCCTTTTAATATAGTTACTAATTATAAGTCCCTTAAGTACTTTATAACTAAGTAGAAGTTAATAAAGCGCTAAAGTTAATAGGCTAAGAAACTTATAGAGTATAACTTCTATATTACTTACTAACTAAGTAAACTAGTAAGTGTGTCTAACATACTGTTATATAGAGAATAAGATACGCCTGTAAATTAGAGTAATAAACGTAAGTAGGGCTGTATTATTTAAGTAATTCCTAATAAGGCTATCCTAGAGGGGATAGTGCTTACTAATAATACGCCTCTAATGCTAATAACATAGAGGTTATATACTAACCTACTGTTAATTCTAAAAACCTAAGTGCTTAAAGATAATAACCTCTAGCAGATATAGGAAGTAATATAAGATAAAGATAAAGACCTTTAGCGTATCTATAACGCTGTTATAAAGGGCGCTTATATGTTACTAGTAGAGACTAAGGCCTATATATAAATTACAGATTATACGCTTAATAACACTAGGCGTCTTACTTAGTAAGGGAGACTATAGGTCTCTAGTAATAGTAACCCTAACTTACCCCTTAATAAGCTCTATATAAAGTTAATCTAGTAGAGCTATAACTTTATAGTAATAAGCTACCTAGGCTGTAATAGTATGCTTAAGATTATCTTATGTTACTTCTATTAGCCTAGTTAGATATAAGTAGTATATTATTTTATATATAACTATAATGTATATAAGTAAAGTAAGATGTAGCGCTATATAAAGAAAGGCTACTTATAGCCCCTTAAGATCCTAGAGCGCCTTTAGAGTAACCTTTTAATAGACTTTATTACAGACCTACTACCCTTAGGCGTAATAAAGGCGTATTTCCTATAGGTTATTTCTAACTAACTTAGGAAAATAGTTACCTTAGAAGTAATAGATACTATAGAGGCTAAAGCCTACACTAAGAGATTTCTCTAATACTACTTCTGCTTCTATAGTATGCCTAAAGGTATTATTAGTAATAGGGGGAGTAATTAGATAAGTAGGTTTTAGAGGCATTTTTATAAGCTTATAGGAGTAGTATAGAAGTTAAGCACTACCTACTACCCCTAGAGTAATAGAGCTATAGAGCAGTTTAATTAGGAGATTTAAGCTATCCTCTACACCTATATAAGCTACCTATAAGATAACTAGGCGTAATAGTTACTAGTTACGTAGTTAGTAATTAATAATTACATAGTATCTACAATAGGTATAAGCTCTTTCTTCCTTACCTATATGTATTATATAGACCCTATTATAGTAATAGAAATAGAGCCTCTATTAGACATATAGGAGAAGGCAGCTAATAGGCTTATTAATTAGATAATAGAGGTAATATATATAGCGTAAGCTGCTATAGCAGTAACTTAGCAGCGTATAAAAGAAGCTGCTAATAAGCATTATAGCGCTGCTAAAAAGTTTAAGCTTAGTAATAAGGTCTAGCTTAACCTATATAACTACTGCTCCCTAAGGCTAAATTAAAAGCTTAATTAGCTTTATAGTAAATATATAGTTATAAGAGTTATAAGCCCCTTAGTTATTAAGCTAAATATACCTAGTAGTATTTATAACTGTTTTTATGTTAACCTACTCTAAAGAGCTACCTCTAACCCCCTACTTAGGTAAAGCGTAATAGATAAATAACCCCTGCTAATTATAGAGAATAGTAAGTAAGAATAGTAAGTTTTAAAAATCCTAGCAGCTAAATAGCGCTACTATAGACGCTTAAATATACACTAGGCGCTTATTTAGTAGGAGGGGTTTATAGAGCCTATATAGGAGCCTATTAAGCTTATTAATAACACTTTAGCACTTAATAACTATAAATTAAAATATAGCCCTATTAAAGACTATAATAGTAACCCTACCTATATATAATAATAATAGGGAGCGTAGAGAAGCAGGAAAGATAACGTTATTAATAGCCTACAGCTAGAAATTCTAAAACTAATACCTAAAGGTAAAGGTAGTAATAATAGTATAAAAGAAAAGCATATAGAAGTATATAAAGTATATCTCTTATAACTTAATAGAAACGTTATTAGTAGCTTTAGCAGCAGTAGCAGTATTAGTAGTAGCAGTAGTAGTAGTAGCAGCCTCCTTATAGTTTATATAAACTATAGTAATAAACTTTAAACTGTTAGTAAATATAAAACTACTACAGTAGCTACACACTTATAGACACTAATAAGTTAGTAATATGCTTATAGGCTATAATAAGGTATTTAGCCTAGTTAGCTAAAAGACCTCCTAAGGGAGTAGCCCTACTAGGCGTTATAACTCTAATAATAGAGGGGGTAGTAAGTAAAGCAGCAGTAAAAGCAGCCTAAATAGGGTCTAGCTTAGGGATAGTAGCAGTAGGGGTGTAAGTAGGGGTAGCTACACTAGCAGTGCTAGTATACCTCTTATGTAAATAGGCTATAGTGCTAGCCTTAGCCTTAGCTAAGACCTAGGCCTAATCCTCTTTTACTAAGTTCTTTTAGGCCTTAGTAGTAAGGTAGTAGTGCTAGTCCTATATAATAAATAAGTAAACGTTTAAAAGTATAGAAAGAGTATAATATATAAGATTACTAATTTAGCTAGGGGGGGCTATAGTAATAGTAAGAGTAGTAGTTACTATCTTCTAGTAGAGAGGTAGAGAAGATATAAGGATCTACTTAAGGTTAGTATATTAGTTATATACTTTTAAGAAATAAATATATAAACAGGAGGGAGGTAGGTGTAGCTACTATATATATAGTTAGTATAGTGCTTACTAAAGTTAAGCTCCTTAGAGTAGAGAGAGGTATTAGCCTTTTTTAAAAGGCAGTTAGTATAATAGAAATAAAGAACAGCCTAGAGGCTAGTATACTTAATATACTTACGCTGCTTAGCTAGGGTCTTAGTAACTAATAACTTATTATTACTTAACTTATAAGCCTATTTATTATTTTTCTATAATACTATAGTTAGCTCTTAGATAGCATAATAAAGGCGCCCTACTTATAACTTCTATTAATTAGATAGTAGGGGTAATAGTAGGGATAGTAGGGGTAAAGTTAGAGGGAGTAGCAGCAGGGGAGTTAGCAGCCTTAATAGAGGTAAGAATAGGTAAGAAACCCTCTAGGGAGGAGCTAAAAGCAGGAGGGGGCTATATATTTAGTTAGTATATAGTGTAACCTTTATAATAGTTACCCTACTTACAGCTATTTCCTTATTTTTATTTAAACTAAATAAAGAAGTAAGGTTAGTAATAGTTTAAAGCAGTAAGGAAGTAAAAAGGGGTATACTAATAGGTGTATAATTAATACATAATTTATTAATTAGAAGACTAACAAAAAGAAGGAAAAGAAAGATTTATAACTTACAGCTAATAATAAATTTAATATAGACTATTAGGCGCCTAAGCTGCAGCGTAGTTATAGTTTTTCTACTCTAACTATTAAGATTTTTTCTGCTTTAGCTAAGAGGGAGGGAGGGGTATATATTATAGGCTACGCCTTAGATAATTATAGCTAGGCTGTGTCTACTACTAAATTAAGCAAGCTGCGTGTATATATATAAAAGGCGTAGTGCTTAAGCGCACTACACACTTTTTTTTCTTTCCTTTCCTCCTTAGTTTAGATTATTAGTAATTAAGTTACTAATTGCCTAAGTAAGGCCTTACCTAGCTCTTTACACTTTTATACACTTATATATAACTAACCTCTACTATATAATTCTATATATAACTAAACCTTCTTACTAAATTCTATATATAACTAAACCTTTTAGTAAGGTTCTATAGATCTCTAAATAGTCCTATAAAATCCTATAAACCTTAGCTTTAGAATACTATATAATATAGGATTATATACAGTCCTATAAGGAATTACATAATTTAATTACTCTTATTATCCTTCTTAATAATCTTAATATTCTTATTAGGATCTATAGGTCTATATAAGTGTCTATAAAGAAAGTTATATAGCTGTATATATATATACTATAAGAAATATTATTAAGCTTATTTATAAGGGAAACTAAGGAATTACTAAGAAGGTGCAGCTAGTTAGGATAAATACTATAGATTATTATAATAAAGTCTGCTTCTATATAGAAAAGCTTAAGCTTATATAGAGTTATAAGGCTTAAGGTACTACTATACTTTCTTAGATTATCTTATATAGTTAGCTATATAAATCTTATAAGACTATATAAGATAGTAAAGAACTTATAGAAGAAGTACTTACTTACATTACTATTATAGTAGTAGTTACTATATATACTACCCTATATAAGCTAGATATAGTATATAAAGAGACTATTACCTTTTATGTAATTACTACAGTAAGTAGCGCTATCTTTTATAGTTCTATATATATAGATAAAAACTACCTTAGCGTTCTATAAATACTTAGAATTAAGCTTATAGAAGTGTATAGCTCTATTACTAACCTAGGCGTAAAGCTTAACTATATTCTTAGCCTAGATATTATGTAAGTATATATATACTTCCTTTATAAAGGTGTATAAAGAATATACCTTCTCCTTACTTATAGTTAAGTAGGTAAGAGTGTTAAAGCTAGCGTTCTTAACTATAACTAGTTATATATATTAGTATATAGCTATATAGGGGTGTATATCTATATATATACTATTAAAAGTAAATATAGTAATAAGCTTAGTATTAGTAAGGTATACTAAAAGCATACTAGGAATATTATTTCCCTTTAGAAGGGCTATAAAGCTAATCTTATCTAAAATAAGGCTTATATTATTATATAGAGCTATAGGTTAGTATATAGAGGTGTAGGAGCTAGTTAAAGGATTATAAAAAGATAATTACGTATATATATATAATATTAAGTATATATAGTAGTATACTAAAAGTTATAAAAGTTAGTAAAGTTATAAAAAAAAGGTTTATATAAAGAGGTAAGAAGAGTTAAGTAGCTACCTATATAACTATATAAAATTTATAAAATTTATAAAATTTATAAAATTTATAAAATTACTTATAGCTATATTACTACTAGTAACTATATAGTTATAATAAATAAATAAAAAAGGTATTATTAAAATTACCTTTTTATAGTAATATAAAATATTATATTAATTTTAAGGTAAATATAGAGGATTTAGTTATTTTAAGAGTAAAAGTTAAGGTTGCTTATAAATTATTAAAAAGGCATAAAGAAAAAGAGAGAAGGGTAATAAGGCTTTACTAGCTAGAAGGAGATTATAGAGGGGGTATACAGCCTACTTTAGCACCTACCCTATTAGCAGCCTATTAAAATAGAAGGTGCTAGTAATATCTACAATCTTATATAAACTAAAACAGAAAATAGCAGCTGCTTGCAGATGGCATGAGGGGTGTAAGCTTAGTCTAATTTCTGATTTGGCGGAGTGGTCCTTGCAGGCTGCCGTACTCCCCGTCATCTTAAACCATTGGGACGTTGTTAGAATAGCTTGAAACACAGTAAAAAAAAAACACCGACACAGACCTGAGCACCCATGCTGGCGCCACAGTTGTCTAGTTGTTGCCCAGGTGTTGAAACTCGTACAATGCCATACAAAAGTAGTTGGGACCAAGGTAGTCATGCAATCACTGAAAAGGTTTCCAAATCTACGTAATTACTGCCCACTCCACCTGTAGAACCAGTGATAGATAGGCATTATCGGCAGCCTAAACATGCCCCTCGCAGAACACAGCCCTTCTCAGCTCAATGGCGCACTTTACAGATACTAACCAACGAAACACCAAGAGTTCTACGAGCACATGCTAATAAAGTGACAATTGCAGACAAACGCAGATTTTTAGTCCATCGCAAGATCTACTTCTCAAGCTGTGACTTTGCTGCAAGTGCTGCGTGCAGCGCGGCGTCCTTGGTATTATGATGAACGGACTACCCACCGGCGAAGCGGACTCTGGCAGTATTGAATCTATTCACTAGGCTTGCCTTTGTTGGCGCTGATGTAGGCTTCATCGGTCTGGCCAGATTAGCAAGGGCAAGGTTCCCTGCCGTCACCTTCAATAAATTATTATTACCCTGCTGCCAGTCCTAGACTCCTAGACATTTAAACCTGGCGAAGTCATCCATATACTAACTCTATCCCTAATCGTAAACCCTAACCTCTAACCCTAACCAGTTAGTTCCTCAAGACCAAAATCAACTCCGCCATGGTGGCCAGTCAATACAGATCGCAATGCCGACCTCCAAACAGTTGGCCACGTGGGTTTTGTATCAATGCATCTACCATGTAATACGTGATAATACTATGTATACAAGCTGCCCTTGTTCGCAAATCTATTTCAAGGCATGGGTAGGTTGTGTCAAAAACGAAAACGTCGAAATGGGTATGACTGTTCCACATCCAAACGATGCAATGCTTGCCTGTAAAAAAGTATGATATAGTGGCCGTGAAAATGTCTAAAACCTGCGCGGCTACGGGTCTACGTATTATCTAATGCATCAAAGGCCTCGAGTTGTAGGGAGCAGATTGGACTGTGTTTCCCAATTGCTTCGTTCTCTTTTGATCCAGACCCCTTCGCTGGGCGATCAAGTCAGCCACGTACGCCCACGATTCAAGTGGATGGGATGACGCACATCATCCATCTGCTTCTGTGGCTCTTCGCCTTCCCTCGATCAAGCACTGCCCAACTGCGCCGCCGCGACCCTGGAGTCACAGAGTACATCATCTATCCCAACGAGGAAGCCGTCAAAGGAGACCGCGATGCCTTTCATCAGACTCTTGCGAGGCTCGTAGGCATCTCCAACATCGAGACGATCATCGACGACGGCGAAGACAGCCCGTTTTGCTGGCGTGCGTCTTTGACATCAGAGCAGCTGGACGAGGTCGAAAACCACCCCGTCGTCTTTGTCACCCAAGTCAACAGGCCGACCGTCTTCAACCCAGCTCCAGACGTCAACGCCAATCTCAGCTCCGACTCGGTTAAACCCTGCAGAGCAAAGCGTGCTACAGTGTCAAGGGCCCCGACCGCTGATAACGACATGTTGGACCTGCGCATGGCTTCGACACCACCCGGCCAGGACGTGGTGGAGAACTACGTCGTCGATGACTCGGCGGGCGCTGGAATCACCGTTTATGTCCTCGAATACGACGCCGTCTTGTTTCACAGAGAGCTCGTCCCCCAGTCCAGCAGCGTTAATACGCGTCGACAGATTGACGTAGACGAGTCACTGCTTGAAAACGAGCGTCGCAAAAAAAGCTTCACCCAGCACGGAACCTGTGTTGCCACCAAAGTCGCAGGCAAGACCACAGGCTCAGCAAGCCAAGTGAACCTTATCCTGGTGCGTCCCGGCCTCGAGGTATTCTCCTTGTTCAAGGCCTACGAGGCTATCCGTGACGACATCAAGAAGAATCAGCTGCAAGGCAAGGCCATCATAAATGCGTCTGTCCAAATCATTCCCCAGAAAGAGGCAACAGAAAAGCAGATCAAGTCTCTCTTTGCTACACACCGCCGTCTTTTGAGACAGATTACCAAGCTGGATGTGCCTGTCGTATGTAGCGCCGGCAATTTTGCGGACCAAGGCCAAATCGAGCCAAACGGGCTCCCGGCAGCCATGTCTCGGGAGTTTCCCATCGTTGTCGTGGGATCAACTGACAGCCAAGGCATCATGTCACACTTTAGCCAGCAGGGCGAGTTAGTAACTACTTAGGCGCTCGGGGAAGATGTTTCCTGCAGGGACACAAGTAAGCTAAGGGACTTAACGAGGCTGCGCGAAGCTACTGGGACTTCGGTTGCCACGGCATTAGTTGCTGGTACCATAGCCGGTTGGATGTCGCAGGACAGCATTAAGTTTTCTAAAGGCAAGGTAGCGCAACAGGTGAGAGACCAGGTGGTCAGGTTCTTGTACAAACGGGGTAATACAGGCAACCATGCACCCATGCTTTGGAACGGACTGGTACTACAGTAGAGCTGGCCTCAGCAGCTAGAGCCTAGAGCTAATTTCAATCACATCCAGAAGCGGATCTATGTCTTTTTTATAAGTCCTATGCATGCTTCTTTAAGGCAACCGTTCTAGGCGCACTTCCCTTCAACCCCCCCGTTTGCTTTGTTAATCAAACTGTACCTCTTCTGCAGCAACGCCATTGCTGTCATTGAACGGACATCATCACACAATAGCAAGCCTGGTATCTGATTTCGAATTTTCAGCCGTTCGTCCAAATGGGCCAAAACAGACGCATCACTCACAAGGTGTTGAGAGCGGTTGACTTCGAGGACAAAGGTAGTATTAAGCTCCACTTCTTCCAAGCCCACCAGAAGAACGACGGCGAGGGGCCCGAACGAACCAACGTAACAGCTGTTCTGATCTGAAGGGGACGAGAGAAGTCATGACGACGGAAGTAACGGGAATCGAATCCGCTTGAAGCAGCAGCGCCCACTTCTTGATTGATTCCAACTAGAAGGATCGTGCGACATGTGCGACTAAACACCTAATGGAAGAGATGTTTTGAGCGTTTTTTGGCATGGTTTCCAAGCTTTTTTGTAAGAACGAGGTTGAAAGCCCCTTCTGATGTTCTTTTCTCTTATTTTTTTCTTGAGGGGGGGGGGGGGGGNGGTGCTAAATTTCTTGAGATGCTCAAGGTTTATTACTTCCGATTGACGACAAAGACAAACGTGTAATGCACTAACTACTTCAAGATAGTGGCAGGTCCTTGTTACCGCAACCCTTCTGCAGGGTCTCCAGACAATGTAATAGTAGGAGACATACAGACAGCATTGTTACACTAGATAGTACAACGCCCTCAACATTCTCTTAAGTAATTTAACATTCAAAGGATTGCTCCTTCGTCCAATCAGTCTGCTGTCATAGGTATAGATCAACCATCACCAGTTGAATAGGGTAGAGGAAGCGGCAAATTTGTAAGATATTATGTGCCTGGCTACAAATGTAATATTTGCAATGCCCCCTCTCATTTTAACTACCTTATTTATAGAATACATGCGCAGTTTACAGGCGCGGTCAGTATGACGCAGCTTTTCCTGTCAGATTTACTGAAGCAGGCGCGTGCGTGTTGCAGCAGATGCTACATCACAATGTGTCCCAAACAGTTAGTCATATTCCTTGAACTTGCATCCGGACTTGAAAATTTTGTTGAAGGCACTGAGGAAGCAGCGTCCTAAACTGGTTCTCAAGCAGTTTTGGGGCGACATCAAATGCATCCGGTGCCAGTACGTCTAGCTAGAGCCGCCTTTAGAGGTGAGGTTTTACGTGGGTTCGTCATGGAAGAAAACACCAGGTCCTGATTTCACCACTTGGCCGGCTTTATTATTTGCCGCTGCTCATGCTATGTATCTTGGGATTGACACAGTACCAAGATGCTCCTTGTATGTCAGAAGAGACGTTATAAGAACTCCTCTTGATGGTGGTGTAAGCAAATCGTGCTTTGATCAACACAAAGCTGCTGGATGGTGCTAGTATGGGGACTCAGATATCAGTGCCAACCCACACCGGTTAGTTAGTACAGCCTCAGCAGTCGCTCCACGATGCCCGCAATCCAGGCCTCGGAGCCAGTTCGTTTGCACACTAGTTGACTACCATCCACATAATCCACATGAGCAAACAATCGACTTCTGCATGTCTTATTGGAGGAGGTTAACAAGGATGGAGGTGTCTACTTAAGGAAAGGCGTAGGAAGAAGGTGTGTGTGTATTACAGGGTGTCCATGTACTACGTAGTAGGTGCCTGGATGAAGGCACAGCTCACTCCCCCTCCATCTCGCAACAGGGATATAACCTAGCGCAATCCACATGTCATCCAATAACCTATAAGAGCCCCATCGCCTCTCTTCACGATCAATGTCCATACCATCATACCTCTCCCCAGGCCTCTTCCACCATCTTTCAACAAACCTGTGCTTGCGATAGCCGCCGATTCCCAAACCATGGCGTACGATCGAGACGAGTTCGTGCGTCTCTTGACGGACTACTACAACTTCTGCAACCGCGTCTTCTGGAACGCCACCGTCGTGCAGGCCCCCGCCGGCGGCTGGCCGTCGATCAACCAGGAAACCCTGGCGCCCCTCCAGAGGAACGACGCCGTCATTGACCTCCTCCGCCATATCCCCTACGTCAACTACCTGGAGGGCGACAGCAGCCTGGCGCCTTTCCTCATGAAAGACACGCCCGTCACCGACTACCGCAGCGAGGACTTGCAGAGGAGGATCCGCGAGGGCCGCATCGAAGGCATCGCGGCGCCCAGCACGGGCCGGGACCCGCCGATCCCGGCCTCGTGCGCCGCCATCGCCGTCTCCCCGGGCCGGAACGGCTACGAGGTCATCCTGGACACCGAGGACGGCTACGTCTACTGGGGCGACGCGGACGGGCAGCACGACGAGCACGCGCCCGCGCTGAACGGCACCCTGCAGGAGCGGTTCGGCGGCGACCCGGCCAACGAGTGGCGGCTCGCCGGGTTCAACGTGTACGAGCCCGCCGACTTCTTCGAGCTCTGCAAGGAGCGGTACCGCGAGCTCAGCTGGATCGGCCTCGGGCCCGAGTACATGTCCGTGATGCGGAGGAACATGAACTGGGAGTACGAGTCCGAGCCCGATTCCGACTCGGACCCCGAGGACGACTTCAGCCACAACAAGATCGCCAGGAAGATGAAGAAGGCGGGCTGGCCTGGCGACGGCGAGGGCCGCGACTGGGACCGGGCCAGGTTTGAGAACCTGCTCGACCAGGGCAACGACGCGGAAGAGTGAGTGAGCATGCTGCATGCACACACATGTGTAGATATCTCTGTCAATAGACAAGAGACTCAACAGGACAGACGGTGAAGACTTTTTTGTTAAGACTTTTGTTCACTCGATGACTCGGGGACGATGCACATGAGACAAACGGATTGATTGTATTTGACATTACGTATTCTTTGTACTGGCTATTACAGCCTAGGTAACTTGGGCAACTATTTGAGGCGTCCGCCCTTGTGCTTACACGACGCTCGCCTGTCGGAGCGCATCCATGCCTACATATCACAAGCTGGTTTTCCGATTCCCGTCACCCGTCACCCGTCACCCCTCCACCAAATTTTTTTAATTTTTTTAATTTTTTTTGGCCAATGTGGAACACCGCAACCGTTCAAACACCGACGCAGGCGTAGGCGTTGGCCCAGAGCTTGGTGCAGTCGCTGCCGATGGACGGGTTCCAGGTCGTCAGCTGCTTGACCGTGACGCCGCGGCGCTTGGCGACGATGTCGCAGGTGTCGCCGGAGCGGACGAGCTCGAACAGCTTGCAGCCGGCGACGATGCTGCCCTGGGTGGGCGTGGGCGTCTGGACGGCGCCGTTGCCTTTGCCCGGGCTGGTCGGGGTGCCGACGACGTGGACGCAGGCGTAGGTGCTGCCCCAGAGGTTGGAGCAGCCGCTGTTGAGGCCGTTCCACTGGGCGAACTGGGCGGCGCTGATGCCGTTGGCGCTGGCGATCTTGGCGCACGTGTCGCCGTTGCCGACGAGGTGGAACTTGTCGCAGTTGGCGACGATGCCGGGCTGAGTCGGCTGCGGCGTCTGGATGCCGTTGCCGGCCTTGGTGGTCGTCGCGGGCTTCGGGACCGTCGGGGAGCCGCCGCCGCCGACGACGCCGATGCAGGCGTAGGTGTCGAGCCAGAGGTTGGTGCAGCCGCTGTTCAGGCCGTTCCACGAGACACCGTCGGCCGTACGGATGCTGTTCTTCTGGGCGATGGAGGCACAAGAGTCGCCGCTCTTGACCAGATAGAACTTGTTGCAGTTGCCAACAATACCGGTGTGTACGGGCTCGGGGGTCTGGACGCCGTTGCCGGCCGTCTTGGTGGCGGTAACCGGGGGCGCAGGCTTGCCACCGACAAGACCGACGCAGGCATACGTGTCGAGCCAGAGGTTGGTGCAGCCGCTGTTGAGGCCGTTCCACGAGACAACATCAGCAGTGCGGACGCCGTTCTTCTGGGCAATCGAGGCGCACGAGTCGCCGCTCTTGACCATGTAGAACTCGTTGCAGTTGCCAACGATGCCGTTGTGGACAGGCTCGGGGGTCTGGACGCCGTTGCTGGGAGCCGTCGTCGTCTGGGCCGGAGCGGTCGTCTGTGCCGGGTTGCCGCCGATCAGGCCGACGCAGGCGTATGTGTCGCCCCAGAGGTTGGTGCATCCGCTGTTGAGGCCGTTGAAGGAGGCGAACTGGGCCACGGTGAGGCCGTACTTCTGGGCGATGGCGGCACACGAGTCACCGGAGGCGACGAAGTGGAACTTGTTGCAGTTCTTGACGATGCCGCCCTGCACGGGGTCGGGGGTCTCGACACCGTTACCGGCAGAAGTGGTGGTGGTGGTGGTGGTGGTGGTGATGATGATGGTGGTGGTGGGAGCTTTGGTGGTGATGGGAGCAGCGGTGGTGGTGGTGGTGACGGCGGCCTTGGTAGTGGTGGTCTCCTCGGCCTCGGGGGGCGGCGTAGGCTCGTTGTAGGCCTCGACGCAGTAGCTGTTGCCGGCCTTGATGCCGGAGCAGTCGGATCCAACGGAAGGGTTCTGGGAGAGGAGTCGATCAGTCTAAGTGAGAAGAATGCTCTTCACGGACGGGGGAGCCTGCTGGCGTTCCATGTCCGTGGGGACGACCGACGACCGTGCAGTTTACTATACGTACCCAGCGACGGAAACTCTTCAAGTCGATCCAGTTGAAGTCGAGAACCTCTTGACAAGTCTGCGATCCGTCGTAGTCGGCCCACCACGAGCAGTACGACGTGGTGTCGGCGGCGTGCGGCAGGCCGGGCTCGGCGCCGGCTCTGGCCTGGAGGGGAAGGGCGGCCGCCGAAGCCAGGCCGAAGAACTGGGCCACGACGGCGGCGGCGGCCAGTTGCTTGAGCACGGGAACTGTCATGTTGACAAGAAAAGAGTGACTAGAAGTGGGGGAGGAGAGAGGAGGAAAAAAGAGAGGACGGGATGCTCAGGACGGAGAGAGAGTACCCAGGGAGAGAAGGACGGATCTGCACTTGATGATCTGAGAGAGCCGTAACCAAGTCACTCGGGATACCAGACGCCTTTTATCTATTCACGAGGCTAGACTTGAACACTCGAAGCGGTGCCCCGTCCTTTAGCAAACACGTCCTCACGCCACCCGGGGAAAAAAGAAAAAAAGAAAGAAAAAAAAATCAAAAATTAGACCTCATCGTGCGAGCAGTGATGGGATGCCCCGAACCGCGGCACGCTCGCTTTCGGAGAACCTGTGATGTCTGCCCGCCCGAGTGCTCATTTCCGGACATTGGAAACTAACAGGCAGCAAGCAGGCAGCAGGCTGCACAGGTGAGGCCATGGCCCATACCGTATACACTGAAGGAAGCGGGACGCGCCGCTTTGTCAACTCACCCCCCCCCCTTGTCTGATGAGTGCGCAAAGGGTCCGGGGGGGGGGCACTTAACCGAGGAGGGGGCTCTCTCATCAGATGACAGACGTCGAGATGGAGAAAAGAGAGAGAAAAAGAAACGAGACTCGGACCGAAGAGTTGGACGAATCTCCAGCTGTGCCTACCTACCTACCTAGTCTGGTTAAACTCCTGGCCTACCTAGGACACGCCCCCTACCCACTATGTATGTATCGACCCCTCCTGAACTGGCTGTTAGTCAGTCAATCAGCTCAAGTGAAGCACTGAAGGAGTGGATTGTGCGTGTATTTGGGCCGTTAACCGGCGGGGCCGATCTTGGCATGCTTATTCTTAAGGTTAGTACTCGCCGGGGCGGATCCCCTCAAGGTACTTCGGTCATCTTGTTACGGTTAATCCAGCCGACTGGCTTGTAAGGCTGGCCCTCTTGATCCCTGCCTGCACTCTCTGCAGTTACTGTGAGTGAGTGAACTGAAGGAGTCCTGCCCGCCCGCCTGTGCCGCCAAACGGCCCCCCCCCCTGCTCGGCCCATGTATTTAATCAGGGCAGATTATCGGCCGCATCGCGTGGGACCGTGGACAAGGGTTCGAATCCAACGCGGCGGTGGCGAGAGAAGAGGGGAGGAAATGGTTTTTTTTTTTTTGCAGACGTGCATATCTGTACCTATGCGCGAGTTTCTCTGACTACGAACAGTTCGACAGGTTTGCTGCCTGAATCCATCTTCTTTAAGCGAGATGGTGCTACTACGTAGTAGGATGCATGTGGCACGAGACTAAGGTAAGGTACCAATACGTGTACGGTGTAAGTGAACCGATTATCTCTGTGGCAGAGGGGGGGGGGACTTTGCCCTTCCGAGGTGCGAATCCGAGGACGTTGGGCCAGAACGAATCCATCAGGTTTCTATTGTACAGTCTGCTTCTGCCTATGGGTTTCCAGCTCCGGCGAGTGAGCTAGCTACACTAAACGATTCATCATCACCCTCTACCCCTTCTGAACACCGGGCACACCCTCGGCGCTTTCCATGACGACTACAGTCCTCCATCTGGGGCTTAACACTTCTTCCTGGCGGGCATTTTCAGCGTGTCCAGCCCCCTCTGAAGGGACATGACGACCATGCCGTCTCCGAAATCCCGCTTGGAGAGCTGATGCAACCCCTCGAGGTCCCTCCTCTTGGAGGCGCTGGCGGAGGAGACGGAGCCGCTGTTGATGTCCCGCGCGATGGCCACGATCTCGTCGCGCATGGCGCCCCTCTTGGTCAGCTGGACGGACTCGATGGTGGCCTGGGAGTCGAACTCGGCGAACTGGCCGCCGAGGAAGGAGATGGTCTGCGTCTTGGACGAGCCCAGCCGCTTGCCCGCGAGGCGGCCGTTGATGAACTTGACCATGTCGTCCGCCTGCGCCCGCCGCCGGCTGTAGTGGGCGTACTCCATGGCCGCCGTGATCTTGCCCAGCCGGCTGGGCTCCGCCGTCTCGCGGAGCACCGTCATCCGGTCCACGAGCCGCTCGATGACGGTCGGGTGGCCCGGCCTGGCGGCGTCGTCCCCGTCGCGCCAGAGGCCGCCGAGGAGCTTCTTGGCGTCGTACACGAGGTCGTTCCTCTCCCGCCACTCCTCGATCTCGCTGAGCCCGGGGTTCATCATGTCCGAGATGCGGCCGCTGACGCCCGAGAGCGACTTCAGACGGTCGATGTGGAGGATGAAGCCCTCAAAGTCGCAGTCCTTGCAGCCCTTGGCGATCTTGCAGTCGGACCCGTTCTGGTCGTAGTCGGAGCGGTACATGTCGTTAGGTTTAGAATAGAGATACTAATAGCATACTATAACAAACTAACTAGTAGCTACCTAGGATATAGCTATATAATAAAGCATCTAGCTAAGTCCTTCTTCTAGAAATTAATAAAAAAGGATATAAAAGAGTATATTAAGACCTATATAACGTAGTAGTATATATCTAGCAGCGTCTATATGCTCTACATGCAGACAGTTAGTTTAATTCTAACTGCAGGAAGCTACTTTTATAGAAGTCTAATTAGCTACTAGAGCCCTATAAAAGTAGAGCCTTAGGCCCTACATACATAATAGGGCTCTAATAACAGTACACTACACCTATATATTATGTTTTCCCTTTATAATAATCCTATATTATATTAGGTAAAAATAAGCTAACCTTCTAATATTTAATAAGATAGAGTAGTTTTCCTCCTATATAAATTATAGGAGGTTTTTCTCTCTACCTATATAGATTAATAAGTACTATATATATAGAATAGTGTAAGAGAATACCTTACTAGTTCCTACTTAGATAGTAAATAATATAAGACTTCTATTGCTATAACCTTAACGTCTTATAGCTATAAAGATAGCTTCTTTTAGCCTCTTTAAAAGCGTCTTTAAAAGGGTTGTTTACTAGCTAACTATATAATATAGAAAGGGGAGGTAGGTATTTCTAGTAGGTGCTTATTAAAAAGGCTGCTCTACTGCTCCTTATAGTAAGCTTATTAGCTGCCTTCTGCTTCTAGCCTATATTAGGCTACACGCTAGGTATACTTAAAGGTATACCTAGTTACGCTTTTAGCTCTATTATAGGCACACCTAGTAGACCTATACTTACTAGTAAAATAAGGTAATTAGCCCTCTCCTATAGCGTATAAGTGCTATCTAGATATTTCTATTTAGCTTTAGTGTATAAGTATTACTTCTAGTAGGAGTAACCTACTAGAAATACAGCCTTAAAAGATTATCTTAGCAGCTTATACTTAAGAGTTATATTATTAGTAGCTTCTTTAAGCGCTTATAATTATTATTCTTAAGATTAAGATTCTTTTTCTTATTCCCTTACGTTAAGTGTGTCTCTAAGGGTAGTTATAAATAAGGCTTTTAGAGGTAGTATTATTAGTAGCGTTATTAATATAAACCTTACTTTAGTATAAAGTAATAGAGAGGCTAGCCCTTTACAGCTGTAATTTAAAGGGTCTTTAGTTATATAGCTATAAAAGGTTAGGCTGTTAGAGCCTTCTACCCCCTTAGCGTAGTTAGTATATTCTTAGATCTTATTAGCTTCTTTATCTGCTGTATACATAAAGCTTCTTTTTTATACCTCTTAGTGTATAAGACGCTTAATTATAGTAGCTATTTCCTATAGATTACTCTTATATATATTATTAGTAAGCTTTATAATATTACTATTAAAGGTAACCTTCTTATTAAAAATAATATCTTATATAGTAAACACTTTACTATAGGTAGGGCTCTATATCTAATATAAGTTACTTAAGCTGTAGCCTATAAGATAGCAAATCTAGGCCCTTAGGGCTAGTTATTAGCGTTAATTATAGTGAAGTTAGGCGTTAGCAGTAAGTATATACGCTTTATAACTATATATATATAGGTAAGAAAGGTCTAACTAAGTATATACTACGTTAGCTTTACTTTAGAAGTGCTTATACTACAGTTAGTATAGGGTTTTCTAACTATAAGATGCTTATAGCGTGTAGTTATAAAGGTAGGTAGCAGCTATATAGACCTCTAGCTAAAGGACGTTTAGTAGGTATATATTAATTACTATACTGTATACTTTTTATTTAATAACTGCAGTAATATGCTTTATAGCTTTGTTTTACGCTTAGGTATTTAGGGTGCTTACCTTAAGGTGTATACTATATACCTCTATTACATCTATAATATCTAAGTAGTATAGAAGCTTATTATTAGTCTTAATAACCTTTATCTAACAGTTATATTATACTTCTAATAGGGTAAGGAAGTCTATAAGTATAGTAAGTAGTATTTTAGTAGTCCTTTAGTATAGGTAGAAATCCTATATATAACTACTACTGTAGTTAGAAATTATTATATAAGATATATACCTTACGTAATTAACCTCTAAGTTATAGAAGTTAATTACTAAGTAGTTACTAGGCTTTATGTAGATTATAGATTTATATAGGCTACGCCTAGCTAAGCAGTAGGCTTTACCTTTTATATAGGCGTTAAAGTTAATAGTGTAAATCTTATAATTATTAGTGTCTTTAAGATACACTTTATAAGCTATATTAATAATCCTTTTAATTACTTTAGGGCCTAGGTAACTTAGCCTGTAGTATTAAGTAAATAGGCTACTAAGAATTAGCTTCCTATATGTCTTTATAGTGTATTTATTTTGTTAGCATAATTAGAGCGCTTTATTTAAGCCTATAGGAGGTAAAGGTATAGCAGCAGCTAAAGTAGCCTCTATCTTAAAAGGCTTATAGTTAAGGGCCTATTAGTTATAAATATTATTAAGGTAGGCTATAAAGGACCTATCTGCCTTTTGTAGGTAGTTATTTCTAGGGCTTATATCCTACTAAATACCTTATTACTTTAGCTTCTTAAAGGACACTAGGTTAGCTGTAAGGCTAGGGTAAAAGGTAATATTATATAGGGTAAGCCTTATAATAGTGCCTATATACCCCCTAAGCCTAATTTATATAGTGCTATATGCTTTAATAAGTAGTTACTATAAGCTAGCCTATAGGAAATTACCTACTAGCGTAGCCCTTATTATTTTAAACTATAAGGGCTTAATAAAAATGTATACTATTAAGCCTAAGTCTAATATTACTAAGTAAGCTAGATAATAAAGGCTTTTTATAGTGTAAAAAGAGGCTAATATAATCTTTCCTTTATACCTACCATATAGTTAGTTATTCTTAATAGTTACTACTCTTACCTCTTATAGGCGTTTAGTAAGCTTTAGGTTATATTATATATGTTTTTTAATTATAGCCTTAACTGCTTTACTCTCCTACTACCCTTTAGGGCGTATATAAGGAAGGGTATACTAGTAGTAGTTAATATAGTGCCTTAAGGTAAGGTAAAGCTAGCAGCTTATATATTTTAAAAGTAGTATCTCTACTACGTTTATACTTAACCTCTCTTACTTAGGTAGTATACTTTACTTTTATAAAGGCGCTAGAGGCCCTAATAATAATAAAGATTACTTATAGAGTGTACTTAGCTTATAAGATTATATCTACTAGCAGCCTCTATAGCTATAATTCCTACTGCTATAGTTTCTATTATTTTAACTTCTGTAGTTACCTTTAGGGTTCTTATAACCTATATTAGTTAGGCTAAAGGCGCTATATATAGCCTTTTACCTAATAGATATATGACTAAGAAGCTTTATTACCCCTTATATATTACTTATTATTATAAAGATTATAAGATCCCCTTTTTTAGTATTCTTCTTACTTTACTATAGGTAGGTAAATACCTATTAGGTAAGGTAACTAGTTAAAAGGGCTTTTATAATATTCTAAAACTAATACTTTAAGTGCTATATATTAGGAACTTTATTAGCCTTTATATTATAAAGGGTACTTTCTTATATAAGAAGCTATTTCTTAAGCTTCTTTATGTTATTAAGGTAATTCTAAACGCCTTTATAGAGAATTTTTTTATATTTTGTCTACACCTTATTACGCCTTTCCTCTAGGCGCTTAGTAATGTAATTCTTAAGCTTCTTTACCTATTAGTTAAGATACTTATCTAGCTTATAATAGTGTTCTAAAAGCTTAATACTTATAGTATCTTTAAATTAGTCCTAAAGTAGGGTGTATTTTTATATATATATTTTATGCTCCTTTAATACGTTAGTATATTTACTTTACTACTCCTTATATAATAGTAGGTTACTTAGTAAGAGCTTATAGACCTCTTTAGCTTATAAGTTAGTTACTACTATAGGCTTAAGGAGTAATCCCTAACTAGCTGTTAGGATTAGGGTTACTACTACTCCTTAAGCGCCTAGGGAGTTTAATTCTAGGCGTAGAGCTTAGTATCTTAGATAGTTATAAGGCTAAGAGCGTATTAAGCGCTCTTTAAGTGCTGTAATAGTCTTACTAGGTGTATAAGAATTACTTACTAATAGGTTAATTACTTCTTATAGGTTATAGACTTTAGCTTTTACCTAGAGCTACTTAAACTAGATAGTCTAGTTAGAGGAGGATTTTAGAGTAATCTTTATGTTATTAGTTATTATTATATACTTTTTGCTTATAGGAATTACATTATTAAGCTTATTACTATTAATTTCTAAGTGTATAAGACTCTTAATTATTAAATTAATAAGGATAATAGTAATAGGTTAATATTATATATATTATACGTTATATATATATCTAACTATATATATAACTATAACTATTATGTTACCCTTTTACCTAGCCTTACTACCTAACTAGGCCCTTAGTAACCCCTTTTCTAGGTGCCTAAGGCCTCTATAAAGCCTACTGCCTAGGGCAAAGCCTGCAGCAGTCCCTCTAATATTCACTAAGCAACTAGGCTAAATTAGGCTAATAACTCCTATCTCTATATACCCTTTTAGCGCACCTAAAGTACCCTCTATAGGACCCTCTAATTTAATAGTTACTAGGTGCTATATAATATAGGAGACTGCTAACTAAGCCTTAGGATAAGGCTTTAGAGGAGGGGGGATTATATTAGGGCTGTTAGTAGTGTAACCTATATAGAGGGATAGAATAGATAACTATAGGTAATAGATAGGTTAGATTACTAGGGGTGCCTAATAATTAGATATATTAGGGTATTAGAGGTAAGCACTAGAGGAGCACTAGCAGCTAACCTGCAGCTTAATAATATAATTAAGGCGTTATTATAGGGCTGTTAGGGGACTATTATTAGTAGGAGTGCTAGGATAGGATAGAAAAGGACTACTGCTACCTACCTAGTAGGTAGGAGTAGGTTAAAATAATATAACTAACTAACCCCTACCTTACTGTTAGTAACTCTACTACTCTATATAATTCTAACCTATAATAGTAACTATCTATTAGGGGCTAACTTTAAAGTAGAAGTATATATAGTACTAAGCCTCCTAACTAGAGGAAAAGAAAATAATATTAATCTTAAGCTTATTATGTATCTAGCATACCTATAAAGAATAATACTTATATAACCCTAAGAACTTTAGTAGGCTTAGTAGCTATTTTTACTTAACGTTAGTAACTATTACCTCTATAGGTAAGAGAGTAGTAAGACTTATTATAGAGGTAAGTATAGTAGTTATTATAACGTTAGTAAGTATCTATATTTACATTTTAAGTAAGAAGATAAGTTATTTAAGGGAAGCTAGCTAGTTATTACTAGATATAGAAAAGCTTATATCTTATATTAATAGCTTAGGCGTTATATCTATTATTTTGTCTTAGTTACTTATTATGTAGTATAATTAGTAAAGGTAGTAAATTATAAGCTTAAATATATAAAGGGCTAAGTAAGGCCTTATTTAGGTAATTAGTAACTTAATTACTAGTTATCTAAGCTAAGGAGTAAAAGGAGAGATTATATACTATACGCTTACGTAGTGCGTAGAGCTTTTATACGCAGCTTACTTAAGTCTATAGCAGGTAAAGCCTAGCTATAACATCTTTATAGCGCAGCCTATAACAAATATATATAGCTAGGGAAAGAAATAGACAATAGGTGTAGGTATTATTACAGAATTTAACTTATCCTCTAGACTAGGCTGTCTAGTCTAGCAGTTATTATTAATAAAGCCTTACTAACTAATTACTAAAGCTAACTAATTATCCTTAGCATCCTGCTATTAACCTAGGGAACTAATATTATTACATTTAGTTACTTTAAGAGGTAGGTTTTAGGATAATTTATCTAAACTATAGGTTTAGTATGTTACAGCAGAGGAGATTTATTTAGATTATAGGTTTAGTAGGTTATAGGAGATTTATCTAGATTATAGGTTTAGTAGGTTATAGAAGATTCTATCCTAGCTAACTATATATACCTAATAAGCCTACCTCTTAAGGTTAAATACCTCTATAGTTAAGAGTTCTTAGTAGACTATACTAACCCCTATAGTACTATATATTCTTAAATCAGCTACCTTACTAAGTTAATAGCATAAGAATACAGTATAGTGCTTATATTAGGCTAACTGCTGTTGTTTCTTTTACATTATGTAACTAATCTTAACTATAGGATCTAATTAGTTCTATACTAGTTTAATTAGCGTTCTTAAAAAAAAAGTATTATAAGTAGGGCTTAAGTAAATAATTCTATATTACTATTATAATTTTTTTTTCTTTCTTCTTTATACCCTTATTAAGTTAAAGTAAGTAATTTTTAAGTTATCCTTTACTATAGTATTTAATATATTATATAGTTTTACTAAGGAGATTTAACATACTAACTACTTAATAGATTAAGTAAGAGGAGTCTTATATTATTTACTATCTAAGCAGGAATAAGTAAGGTATTCCTTTATACTAATTCTATATATATAGTACTTAATAATCTATACTAAGGAGAAAAGCCTCCTACTATTCTTCTTCAGTAGGAGCAAAGTAACCCTATTATTAAACATTAGAAGGTTAGCTTGTTTTACCTAATATAATATAGGATTTATTATAGAGTATAAAGGAAACATAATATATAGGTAGGGTGTACTATTATTAGAGCCCTATTATGTATATAGGGCCTAAGGCTCTACTTTTATAGGGCTCTAGTAGCTAATTAGACTTCTATAAAAGTAGCTTCCTGCAGTTAGAATTAAACTAACTGTCTATACGCCTAAAAGTGTATATAGACGCTGCTAGACGTATGCTACTGCGTTATATAGGACTACTTAATAGATAAGTTTTAAAATAACTAATAAGATAAATTATATATCTACTTTTATATATATATAAGATAAGTATTAGTAGAAGCTAATATTATTTATAACTAATAACTATACTTTTATTAAAAATAAGGAGGAGACCTCTACCCCTACTGCTACTACTATAGTCTATTACCACTACTGCTAATAATAATACTAATCTTAGCTATTTTTCTTCTTAAAATATAGTAACTTCTCCCCTTATGGTAAAGAAAGATAATAATAAGGAGAATAAAGAGAGTAAGAATAATAATAAGAATAATAAAGATAAAGATAATAATAATAATAATAATAAGAATAATAAGAATAAAAAGACTACTAAAGGTATAATATTAATTAGATTACTATAGCTAAAGAACTATAAGTAACTAATTTGTAAGGTGTAGAATTAGGCTAGGCTTATATAATCTAATTAGGTGTTATTCTAGTCTAATTTAGGTTATTTTATATAACTATAATCTTAGCGTTACTATAAAGTAGTTAGTAATATAGCTAATTAGCAGTTAATAGTTAATTACCTATTAATACGTTATAGCTAGTTACCTATTATTACGCCTTTTCTTATAATAATAACTAATAAGAAAGTAGTTCTTAAGTGTAATTAAGTATAAAAGCTTACTAAAAATAAGACTTACTTAGAAGTATAGATAATAAAAAATAATATATAGGCTGTAAAAGAGACTTATAATCTCCTATATATTAGTACCCTATAAGCACTATAAGGGTTATAAAAAAGCCCTTTCTAAGCGCCTTTTACATAGGGTATTATAAAATAAAAGCTTTACTTTTTATAGCTATAAGCTATAAAGGCCTATAAGAAAGCCTTCCCTAAGGGAGTATATTAAATTAGAGGGTCCTATAGAAGACACTTTAGGCATACTAAAGGGTGTATAGAAATAGGAGTTATTAGCCTAATTTAGCTTAGTTGCTTAGTAAATAATAGAGGGACTGCTGTTCTTAGCGAGAATATAGCGTATGTAAAAGATAAAGGATTGTTTACGTGAAAACGAGGCTGTCTAGGGTGGGATATGAATAAAGGTTACGAGCAAGGATGTAATAGTAAAGATCCTAAGATGTAGAGAGATATATAAGACACGCTAGGAATAGGGGGGGATAGCTAGTACAGCTACGATGCAGACGAAACAGCTAAACAAGCTAGTGACGTTAATATAGATCTCTAGAGTACTAAAACTATAGATTATAGTTAGTTAACTTAAGTATATAGAATTAAGCTAAGGGACTTATATTATCTTATAATGAAAATAATAGGTCTAATATATACTTTTGCTTAAGTAGAAAGATCTACATATAAGTTATCTTAGACTTACTATAGGTTATCCTTAGTATCTAGTATCTAGAAGGTTATTAAATTAATAGAGGTAATAGTAATAGGTTAATATTATATATATTATGCGTTATATATATATCTTACTGTATATATAACTATAACTATTATATTACCCTTTTTCCTAGCCTTACTACCTAACTTAGCCCTTAGTAACCCCTTTTCTAGGTGCCTAAGGCCTCTACAAAGCCTACTGCCTAAGGTAAAGCCTGCAGTAGTCCCTCTAATATTTACTAAGTAACTAGGCTAAATTAAGCTAATAACTTCTATCTCTATACACCCTTTTAGCATACCTAAAGTGCCCTCTATAGGACCCTCTAATTTAATACGCCCCCTTAGGGAAGGCCTTCTTATAGGCCTTTATAGCTTATAGCTATAAAAGGTAGAGCCTTTACTTTATAATACCTTATGTAAAAGGCGCTTAGAAAGGGCTTTCTTATAACCCTATAGTGCTTATAAGGCACTAGCGTGTAGGAGATTATAAGTCTCCTCTATAGCTTATATATCTTCCTTTATTATCTATACTTCTAAGTAAGCTTTATCTTTAGTAAGCTTTTACGCTTAGTTACACTTAAGAAACGCCTTCTTATTAGTTATATTTATCTATTATAGGAAGGCTTTATACTTTAATAGGTTAAGGGACTTAGTAAGTCTATCTGCTATAAGCTTTATAGACAGTATATATATAAAATGTTAATATACTGCTAAGTAACCTCCTGCTGTAACTAGTAGTTATAAATATCTATATAATATAACTTTATATAGAGCTTTAAGAGCTTCTTAGTTATAAGATTAACAGTCTGTTAATTATTATATTATATTTATATTCTTATAGGCTAAGGCGCTTTTAATATATATATTAAGTGCTAGCTGCGCTCTGTAGTGAGCTATACTTATAAGCGTAATATTAATTAGCTAGTAAAAAGGGCTTCCTTAGCTGCTTATAAAAGCACTAGAAGCTCTACTTTAGTAGTTAATATAGTAATAGTATCTTACTTATTAGCCTACTAGGTAATAAGGCCTCTAAAAAGCTTTATTATAAAGGCCTAAGAGTTTTTATAGTTAAGTAAGTTATCTATAAAGCTTACGTTAGAGGTAACCTCTAAGACGTCTTTATTACTACTAGGCTTAGTGCTAAATTAAAGGCAGAGGTAATATATATAATAAAGGTATTTACAAGAGGAGTCTTATATTATTCACTATCTAAGTAGGAATAAGTAAGATATTCCTTTATACTATAGTATATATATAATACAGTTAATCTATATATAGAGAGAAAAACCTCCTATAATTTATATAGGAGGAAAACTACTCTATTATTAAACATTAGAAGGTTAGCTTATTTTTACCTAACTTAGTATAGAGGTATTTCTATATAAAGGAAACATAATACGTTAGGAGGTGCACTATTATTAGAGCCCTATTATGCATATAGGGCTTAGGGCCCTACTTTTATAGGGCTCTAGTGGCTAATTAGACTTCTGCAAAAGTAGCTTCCTGTAGTTAGAATTAAACTAACTGTCTATACGTATAAAGTGCGTATAGATGCTGCTAGACGTATGCTACTACGTCACGTAGGTATAATAAAGGTATAATAATATATAGTTAGTAGCCTTCTAGTAGGCTTTACTTAGGTTCTAATTAAACCTTATAAGCCTACTTACTATAAAAGTAATATTAAAGTGTATTATAACAGTAGTATAAAGGATTATACTAACCTTCTGCTAGTATCTATTTATCTTATAATACGCTATATTATTAGTATGTAGTAGAAGCTCTTCCTTTATTATAGAGGTAAATTTATATATATTATCTATAACGTTAGTATATATAGGGAGCAGTTTTATAGCCTTCTCTATATATACTGCTTATAAGAGCTAGAGTCTCCTACTTACATAGTTATATAGGACTTTAAGGCCTAGGAACTACTAGAGCTCCTAGCCTCCTTTAAGGTAATACTTTACTTAGAGGGCTTTTAGCTCCTTAATTACTATATACTTATAGGCCTTTAGAAACACTAATATATAGTTATTAATATAAAAGAAGAATGTAATCTAGCCTTTCTGCTAGTAGTAATCTTTACTTATAATATATTAAAAGCCTTATATAATACGTTCTGCTTTAAAGTGCTGTTACTAGAGGAGGGGTAATTAATGTAAGCTATAGAGGGCTTTCTAAAGGCGTATAATAACGCCTTTCCTATAGTAACCTAGTAGTAACTCTATATATACCTCCTTATTAATATCTATATAGATAAATATATTAACAGCATTATATTAAAGTAACTCTAAGTTAAAGCAGGCAGCTAGGGCTATTAATATTTAGAAGGATATACCTACTAATATAGCTATATATATATTATATAAATCTTTTACCTATTAGTTACTATATATAACAAGCCTTACTTTTACCTTTATAAGGTAGCTATACTTATTAAGCTTATATATATAGACCTATATATAGTTAAGAATCTAATTACTATAAGTAAAACCTTTAGGAACTTCCCTTTATAACCTTAACGTCTTATAGCTATAAAGATAGCTTCTTTTAGACTTCTTAAAAGCGTCTTTAAAAAGGTAGTTTACTAGCTAACTATATAATATAGGAAGGGGAGGTAGGTGTTTCTAGTAGGTGCTTATTAAAAAGGCTGCTTTACTGCTTCTTATAGTAAGCCTATTAACTACCTCCTGCTTCTAGCCTACATTAGGCTATATACTAAGTATACTTAAAGGCGTACCTAGTTACGCTTTTAGCTTTATTATAGGCGCACCTAGTAGACCTATACTTACTAGTAAAATAGGGTAATTAGCCCTCTCCTATAGTATATAAGTGCTATCTAGTTATTTCTACTTAGCTTTAGTATATAAGTATTACTTCTAGTAGAAGTAACCTACTAGAAATACAGCCTTAAAAGATTATCTTAGTAGCTTATACTTAAGAGTTATATTATTAGTAGCTTCTTTAAGTGCTTATAATTATTATTCTTAAGATCCTTCTTTCTACTCCCTTACGTTAAGTATGTCTCTAAAGGTAGTTATAAATAAGGCCCTTAGGGGTAGTATTATTAGTAGTGTTATTAATATATACTTTACTTTAGTATAGGGTAATAGAGGGGCTAGCTTTTTATAGCTGTAATTTAAAGGGTCTTTAGCTTTATAGCTATAAAGAGTTAGGCTGTTAGGGCCTTCTACCCCCTTAGCGTAGTTAGTATATTTTTAGATCTTATTAGCTTCTTTATCTACTATATATATAAAGCTTCTTTCCTATACCTTTTAGCGTATAAGATACTTAATTATAGTAGCTATTTCCTATAGATTGCTCTTATATATATTATTAGTAGGCTTTATAGTATTACTATTAAAGGTGACCTTCTTATTAAAAATAATATCCTATATAGTAATTATTTTGCTATAGGTAGGGCTCTATATCTAATATAAGTTACTTAAGCTGTAGCCTATAAGATAGCTAATCTAGGCCCTTAAAGCTAGTTATT
Source organism: Colletotrichum lentis (assembly GCA_003386485.1). Taxonomy (NCBI): domain Eukaryota; kingdom Fungi; phylum Ascomycota; class Sordariomycetes; order Glomerellales; family Glomerellaceae; genus Colletotrichum; species Colletotrichum lentis. The sequence goes on along the minus strand of NWBT01000041.1, from coordinate 1,341,972 downwards.
AGCGTTAATTACAGTAAAGTTAGGCGTTAGTAGTAAGTATATATGCTTTATAACTATATATACATAGGTAAGAAAGGTCTAGCTAAACATACGTGATATTAGCTTTACTCTAGAAGTGCTTATACTACAGTTAGTATAGGGTTTTCTAACTATAAGGCGCTTACAGTATGTAGTTATAAAGGTAGGTAGTAGCTATATAGACCTCTAGCTAAAGGACGTTTAGTAGGTATACGTTAATTACTATACTATATGCTTTTTACTTAATAACTATAGTAATACACTTTATAGCTCTATTTTAAACTTAGGTATTTAGAGCGCTTACCTTAAGGCGTATAGTGTATACTATATACCTCTATTATATCTATAATATCTAAGTAGTATAGAAGCTTATTATTAGTCTTAATAACCTTTACCTAATAGTTATATTACACTTCTAATAGGGTAAAGAAGTCTATAAGCGTAGTAAGTAGTATCTTGGTAGTCCTTTAGTATAAGTAGAAATCCTATATATAACTACTACTACACCTATGTGACGTAGTAGCATACGTCTAGCAGCATCTATATACTCTATATGCAGACAGTTAGTTTAATTCTAACTGCAGGAAGCTACTTTTACAGAAGTCTAATTAGCCACTAGAGCCCTACAAAAGTAAAGCCTTAGGCCCTACATACATAATAGGGCTCTAACAACAGTATACTACACCTATATATTATATTTTCCCTTTATAACAATCCTATATTATGTTAGGTAAAAATAAGGTAACCTTCTAATGTTTAATAAGATAGAGTAGTTTTCCTCTTATATAAATTATAAGAGGTTTTTCTCTCTACCTATATAGATTAATAAGTACTATATATATAGAATAGTGTAAGAGAATACTTTACTAGTTCCTACCTAGATAGTGAATAATATAAGACTCCTATTGCTATAACTACTACTATAGTTAGAAATTATTATATAAGATATATACCTTATATAACTAACCTCTAGGTTATAGAAGTTAATTACTAAGTAGTTACTAAGCTCTATATAGATTATAGATTTATATAGGCTGTATCTAACTAAGCAGTAGGCTTTACCTTTTATATAGGTGTTATAGTTAATAGTGTAAATCTTATAATTATTAGAGCCCTTAAGATACACTATATAAGCTGTATTAATAATCCTCTTAATTACTTTAGGGCCTAGGTAACCTAGCCTGTAGTGCTAAGTAACTAGACTGCTAAGAATTAGCTTCCTATATATCTTTATAGTGTATCTATTTTGTTAGTATAATTAGGGCGCTTTATCTAAGCCTATAGGAGGTAAGAGTATAGTAGCAGCTAAAGCAGCCTCTACCTTAAAGGGCTTATAGTTAAAGACCTATTAGTTATAAATATTATTAAGGTAGGCTATTAAGGACCTATCTGATTTTTATAGGTAGTTATTTTTAGGGCTTATATTCTACTAAATACCTTATTACTTTAGCTTCTTAAAGGATATTAGGTTAGCTATAAGGCTAAGGTAAAGGGTAAGATTATATAGGGTAAGCCTTATAATAGTGTCTATATGCCCCCTAAGCCTAATTTATATAGTCCTATATACTTTAATAAGAAGTTACTATAAGCTAGCCTATAGGAAATTACCTACTAGTATAGCTCTTATTATCTTAAACTATAAAGGTTTATTAAGAATATATACTATTAAGCTTAAGTCTAATATTACTAAGTAAGCTAGGTAATAAAGGCTTTTTGTAGTGTAAAAGGAGGCTAGTATAATCTTTTCTTTACACCTACTATATAGTTAGTTATTCTTAATAGTTACTACCTTTACCTCTTATAGGCATTTAGTAAGCTCTAAGTTATATTATATATACTTTTTAATTATAGTCTTAACTACTTTACTTTTTTACTACCCTTTAGGGTATATATAAGGAAGGGCGTACTAGTAGTAGTTAATATAGTGCCCTAAGGTAAGGTAAAGCTAGCAGCTTATATATTTTAAAAGTAGTATCTCTACTACGCTTATACTTAACCTCTCTTACTTAGGTAGTATGCTTTACTTTTATAAAGGCGCTAGTAGCCCTAATAATAATAAAGATTACTTATAGAGTGTACTTAGCTTATAAGATTATATCTGCTAGCAGCCTCTATAGCTATAATTCCTACTGCTATAGTTTCTATTATTTTAATTTCTATAGTTATCTTTAGGGTTCTTATAACCTATATTAGTTAGGCTAAAGGCGCTATATATAGCTTTTTACCTAATAGGTATATTACTAAGGAGCTTTATTACCCCTTATATATTACTTATTATTCTAGAGATTATAAGATTCTCTTTCTTAGTATCCTTCTTACTTTACTGTAGGTAGGTAAATACCTATTAGATAAGGTAACTAGTTAAAAGGGCTTTTATAATATCCTAAAACTAATACTTTAAGTGCTATATATTAGGAACTTTATTAGCCTTTATATTATTTAAGAACGCTAATTAAACTAGTGTAGAACTAATTAGATCCTGCAGTTAAGATTAGTTACATAATACAAAAAAAACAACAGCAGTTAGCCTAATATAAGCACTATACCTTATTCTTATGCTGTTAACTTAGTAAGGTAGCTTATTTAAGAATATATAGTACTATAGGGGTTAGTATAGTCTACTTAATACTAGATTAACTTACTAGAGATAGCTTTACTCTTAAGGTCTATACTACTAAGGTTAAGAACTCTTAACTATAGAGGTATTTAACTTTAAGAGATAGGCTTATTAGGTATATATAGTTAGCTAGAATAGAATCTCCTAGGATTCTCCTATTAACTATACCTACAACCTGCTAAACCTATAGTTTAGATAAATTATCCTAAAACCTATTAAAGTAACTAAATTAAATCCTTCTTTTTAATCTTATTAAGTCTAATCTTATTAACTTCTTATTCTTAGTTATACCTACGCTTAACCTAAATAACCCCTTTAAACTAGGCACCCCTCTTAATTATAACCCCTTAGAGGTTATAAAACAGTTTATAACAGCTTAGATAAGCTTTATTATTAAGCAGTATAAAGGGAACTCTCTATATAATATTATTACTATTAATAGCAGAATAGATAACTATATAGTAATTAATATTACTAGCGTTAGATTAGTAATCTTACTTCTTAACAGCCTAGCAGCTAATATAGGCCTAATTATTAGGGTAAGGTAGGCCTTACAGCAGCAGCTCTACTCTTTTGTTAGTAAGATAGCCTAGAAGCAGGATAATATATCTAAAATTATAATAATAAAGGAGCACTTAGGCTAGCTGCAGGTAGTAATCTATACTATCTAGTAGGTGTAGTATAATTAAGAGATAGAAGTCTAAAGGTTAGAGAAAAGAGATTTTACTAGAAGCTCTAAGGTGTTAGTTAGAAACTTAATATAATAGTTATACTTAATATATATTACTAGACCCCTAGAAAATAAAACATATTTACATAATGTATAGCCTAGAAGGGCAGCCTTTATATTATAAAAAGCACTTTCTTATATAAGAAGTTATTTCTTAAGCTTCTTTATGTTATTAAGGTAAGTCTAAGCGCCTTTATAGAGAATTCTTTTATATTTTATCTACGCCTTATTATACTTTTCCTTTAGGCGCTTAGTAATATAATTCTTAAGCTTCTTTACCTATTAGTTAAGATACTTATTTAGTTTATAATAGTGTTATAAAAGCTTAACACTTATAGTATCTCTAAACTAGTTCTATAGTAAGGTGTATTTCTATATATATATTTTATACTTTTTTAATATATTAGTATATTTACTTTACTGCTTCTTATATAATAGTAGGTTACTTAGTAAGAGCTTATTAACCCCTTTAGCCTATAAGTTAGTTACTACTATAGGCTTAAGGAGTAATCCCTAACTAGCTATTAGGATTAGGGTTATAACTACCCCTTAAGCGCTTAGGGAGCTTAATCCTATATATAGAGCTTAGTATCTTAGATAGTTATAAGGCTAAGGGTGTATTAGGCGCTCTTTAAGTGCTATAATAGTCTTTATAAGTATATAAGAATTACTTACTAATAGGTTAATTACTTCCTATAGGTTATAGGCTTTAGCTTTTACCTAAAGCTGCTTAAACTAGATAGTCTAGTTAGAGGAGGATTTTAAAGTAATCTTTATATTATTAGTTATTATTATATATCTTTTACTTATAGGAATTATATTACTAAGCTTATTACTATTAACTTCTAAGTATATAAGACTCTTAATTATTAAATTAATAGGGGTAATAGTAATAGGTTAATATTATGTATATTATATATTATATATGTATCTTACTATATATATAACTATAACTATTATGTTGCCTTTTTTCCTAGCCTTACTACCTAACTTAGCCCTTAGCAACCCCTTTTCGAGGTGCCTAAGGCCTCTATAAAGCCTACTACTTAGGGTAAAGCCTGCAGCAGTCCCTCTAATATTTACTAAGCAACTAGGCTAAATTAGGCTAATAACTTCTATCTCTATACACCCTTTCAGCGCGCCTAAAGTGCCCTCTATAGGACCCTCTAATTTAACAAAGATATTATAATTAGCTTATAGTTACTAGTTATACTAGTTATCTTATTTCTATTAGATCCTTATATACTAGTTAGTTTAGTCTAGGTATCCTTACCTTACCTTATATGCTAACTAGCACTCTACACTTATTACACTATCTAGTTTATATTTATAATACTTCTAAATGTTATTAACAGCAGTGTTATTATTATTATAGGGTAAGGTTATTATTAAATAAGGCTATTTATAAATCTTATAATAATTAGCTTATCTTAATAGTAGTTATTATTATATAACGAACTATTCTAGCTAGACAGAAGGGAGTAGGTATTTACCTATAGTAGTAGGCGCCCTACTAGCCTACCCTTAGGTAGGGCAGTCTTATGCAGCTACCTACTATAACCTACTTCTACTAAGGCTAGATTTATCCTAAGCCCTAAGGTTATAAGTTTAATTTTAATATTAGTAACTTCTCTTTTTATTAAAAAGCTATAAAATTAAACTACACCTCTATATTATATATTACCCTTTTACTCCCCTTTCTACTTAATTACACTTCTTAAACTTACTTACCTAATTAGCTAGAAGTTAATACCTAACTTAAAAATAATTAAGTTAGGTATTACTTTCCCTAGATTCTCTAGATTTCCTTATAATCCTTATATCTATTTATACCTCTACGTTAGTTATATTTCCTCTAATTATAACTCCTTTTTATACCTAATTTACCTATCCTTCTATTTAGATAGTAAGGCTATTTAAAGCTATAATCTGCCTAAGGGTGCTATTTAGATTATCCTTTATTATAGCGTTAGTAAGGTTATCCTTTCTATTAATCTACCTAACTTCTACTAGCTCTTATTACTTATATAATTACTAAGGCGCTATAATATTAATTATAAAGCGCTTTTCTTATATAAAGCCTAACTTAACTAGATATTTATATAGTAAGTATAAATTAGTGTAGATAATAGTTAGAAGTAAAAGTATTCCTAGCTTCCTTATAATTATAGTAACTATAGTAGAGATTATAACTACTATATTAACGCTAGTAACTATACTATATACCTTAGAAGTAAGAACACTTTATGTAACCCTTTTTAACTTTATAAAGCTAAAATAGACTATATTACCCCTAATATTAAAGGTTTTCTTATTATTATTAATATCTTTCTTTATAAGAAGAATAATAAAGCTAATCTGTAATAAAAGGTTAGCATTATTTATAAATAATCTATCTATAAAAATAAAGATCTTAACTATTGATAGGTTAAGAGGTATAAAGTTAAGACTGTAATTAATTAAGTCCCTTTACTATTAGAGGCGTTAATTAAGGGCTTTAATCTATATTTAATTAGGGTGCTAATACTAGGCTGCAGTAGATAAATTAAAAGCTGCCTCTAGTTAACAAATAGAGGCAATATATATACCTTATGCTTATTACTTTATGTATTTATTTATAGCTCCTTTTAAGTTAGTATTAACTAGCTTAATCTTTTTCTCTTACCTTTTTTGCTTTAAAAAAACCTTACTACTATTATTAATTATAATAATACCCCTATTAAACATAAGGGGGTTAGTAGTTAATAAATATTTCTTTAGCTTAGCCTTAAGATTAGCCTTTATAAGCTTCTTTTCCTCTATTATATTAAAGGGAGTATTACTTAGCCTAATTATATTATTAGTTTGTATTCTAATTATTACAAGCTACACTATAAAGGTGTTATAGCTAGGCTTTACCTACTATAGACTTAAGTAAGCTGCATATAAAAGCTCTACGCACTACGTAAGCATATAGCATATAATCTCTCTTTTTACTCCCTAGCTTAGATAACTAGTAATTAAGTTACTAATTACCTAAATAAAGCCTTACTTAGCCCTTTATATATCTAAGCTTATAATTTACTACCCTTATTAATTATACTATATAATAAGTAACTAAGATAGAATAGTAAGTATAACACTTAAGCTATTAAAATAAGATATAAGCTTTTCTATATTTAGTAATAACTAACTAGCCTCTCTTAAATAACTTATCTCTTTACTTATAATATAAATATAGATACTTACTAACGTTATAATAACTACTATACTTACCTCTATAATAAGTCCTACTACCCTCTTACCTATAAAGGTAATAGTTAAGTATTAACAAACTATAACTACATAAACTATATGTAGTTTTAAAAAGTTTTAGTAAAAACTTTAAGTTTAAAGTTTAAAAAGCCCTTAAAAAGTATGTTTCTACTCTTTATATATAGACTACACTAGATTTTTAAAAAGTTTAATTTTAACACTTAAACTTAATTTTAAAAGAATTATTAAACATAAATAACAATGAATAACGATAAACTACATACTACAAACTACAGTTAGTACTCTCAGAAACTAAGCCTTACAGTTTCTATAATATCTTATGCTTAACTAGTCCTATTTAGGAAGTATAAACTACTATAATACTCTAAATTTAATAAAGAATCTAATAGTACTTTTTATATATTTTTCTAACTAAGTAGTAATAAGTATATCTAAGATACCTAGATTTAAGTACTATCTGTAGTTTAAAAGTGTAGTTCTTTATTAATACTCTAAATTAGTTACTAACGTTAAGTAAAAATAGCTACTAAGCCTACTAAAGTTCTTAAGGTTATATAAGTACTATTCCTTATAGGTATATTAGATATATAATAAGCTTAAGATTAATATTATTTTCTTCTCCTCTAGTTAGGAGGCCTAATACTATATATACTTCTACCTTAAAGTTAGCCTCTAATAGATAATTACTACCTACTATAAGAAGGGTAGCTAGGATAGCACCTATAACATTATACACTTTATAGAGCACCTAGACTACACCTTTAGTAACCTAAATATATAGGCTAAAGCTGCTATAACGCTAATAAGCACTTAAATAAAGAAATATAAGTCCTTTATAGCCTTCTACCTAAAGTTTAAATACATACTAGTAGAAGCTAACGTAGGGACCTAAGCAGTAGAAGTATAGATTACACTTATAACTAATATACTTAACTCCTACCTTAAGAGCGTATTAGTTATAGTTATAATACCTTAGACCTTCCTAGAGGTAGTGCTAACTATTAGTTATATTATATAGAAGGTAGAGAAGCTCTAAAGTTACCTATATAATATATATCTAGCTATAATAAAGAAAATAGATACTAATAGAGATACTTTAATAATAGGCTTTATAATATTAGTAGCTATAAAGATAAGTAAGAAACCTAAGTATAAGCTATATAAAGAAATATAAAAGTGTTTTAACTATAATAAAGTAGGCTACCTTATATAGGATTACCCTAAGGAGCATAAAAGGAAGTAGAAACTTATAACTATATAAGTAGTTACTAAGTAGAAATTACACTCTAATAACAAAACAGACTATATAACTACCTCTAGTAGCACTAAGAAAACATCTAAATTAGAAAAAGAGTAGCTTTAGGATAAAATTAGGCCCTAAAGCCTATAAGTAAAGAACGTAGAGAGTAGGAGGACTTCTAATGCAGATAGAAAATAAGTAGGCTAGCTATACTAGTAGAGGCTTATATTAATAAAAGAACCTCTATATAAGCCTTAATTAATATAAAGTGTAATATTTATACTATAGGTAATTATAACTTTATATATAAATTACACCTACTATATATTAATTAATATAAAATACCCTTATAAGGGTTTATAAAGGGAGCTATAAAAATAGATACTAATAGAGTTATTATCCTAATGCTTAATCTTTATAGCTACTAGAAATATATTTATATATATATAGTATGCAGCCTAGATGTAGATATCTTCTTAGGTAAGCCTTAGATAAAAGATAACTAAGCTGTTTATAATATAGCTAAAAGAATAGTTTGCTATAGCTATACTAGCCTTATGCTTTACTTAGTTAAATAGAAAGAGTTAGAAAGAGTATAGTAAATATAAGAAGTATATATCTTAAACGCTATATCTTTTATAGCAGTCTGCTGCTAGGCTGTATATAAAGAAAAAGCCTACTGCTAAGTAGTAAATTCCCTATATAATATAGATACTCCTAATGTAGACACCCCTAATAAGCAGTAGAGTGTAGCTATATTTAGGTAAATTATAACTATTAGTTTAGCTAATATAGAAAAGACATTATAACTAAAGGTAGAGAAGAAAGTAAAACAAACTACTTTAGTTATAGCGCTTCCTAAGTAGGTAAGAAAGGAATTTAAAAACCTCTTTAACCCCTCCTTATTTATAAACCTACTACTCTAAGAAAGTAGTTTTAACTACTATATAGAGCTAAAGAAGGATATAAGCAGAAAAGAAGCACTATTACCTTAGGGACTATTATATAGAATGTTATATAAGGAGCTTCTTATCCTTAAAAACATACTCTAGGACCTTCTAGATAAAGGTTTTATCTAGGTAAGCAGCTTTATAGCTAGTATACTTATTCTATTAATATATAAGCTAGATAGCAGACTATACTTCTACTATAATTATAAAGCGCTTAACGCTATTATAAAGAAGGACTAATACCTCTTACTACTAATATTTAAGACTCTTAGATATATAGAGTTATTAAGATAGTTTATAAAGGTAGATATTATAGCTGCCTTCTATAAAATATATATTACTAAAGGTAATAAGCTAAAAACTATATTTTAGATATACTATAGGCTTTTTAAATAGCTTATTTACCTTTTTAGGCTTACTAACATACTAGCTTTATAGTAGCAGTTTATTAATAGTATACTATAAGGCTTCCTTAATAATTTTACTATAGCCTACCTTAATAATATACTTATATACTTAAGTAGGTTACCTACGTAACGCAGTAGCATACATCTAGTAACGTCTATACGCTCTGTATATAGACAGTTAGTTTAATTCTAACTACAGGAAGCCACTTTTATAGAAGTCTAATTAGCTACTAGAGCCCTACAAAAGTAGAGCCCTAAGCCCTACATACATAATAGGGCTCTAACAACAGTGTACTACACCTACGTATTATATTTTCCCTTTATAATAATCCTATATTATGTTAGGTGAAAATAAGCTAACCTTCTAATGTTTAATAAGATAGAGTAGTTTTCCTCCTATATAAATTATAGGAGGTTTTTCTCTCTACCTATATAGATTAATAAGTACTATATATATAGAATAGTGTAAGGGAATACCTTACTAGTTCCTACCTAGATAGTAAATAATATAAGACTTCTATTACTATAAAATACTTAAGTAGGTTAAAAAAAGACTATAAAGATAAAGTATAGTATATCTTTTAAGCTCTTGATGTAGTAGGACTAAGCCTTAATGCAGCTAAAAGTAAGTTTGCTATAAAGAAAGTTAAGTATATTAGCTTTATCTTTAAGGCTAAGAAAAAGGTCTCTATAGACCCTAAGAAGATATATATAATTTATAAATAGCTAGCGCCTATAAGCATAAAAGAAGTATATAGTTTCTTAAGGTTTATAAACTATTACTATATATTTATATAGGACTATATAACTGTTATTAAGCTACTTAACACACTTATAAAAAAGGGTATACTTTTTATATAGTCTAAAGCGTACTAGGAAGTCTTTACTAAGCTTAAAGATATATTTTCTAAAGCGCTACTACTTTATACTTTTAACCTAATAGCACTTACTCTTATTAAGATAGACTACTTAGGCTTTACGCTTAGTAGCGCCTTTATATAGCTTAATAGAGATAGTAACCCCTACTTAGTTACTTTCTACTTATAGAAGCTTACCTTAGGGTAGTATAACTACTTAATTCATAATAAAGAACTTTTAGCTATAATAAAGTGCCTATAAGCTTAGTAAGTAGAGCTTTAAAGCGCTAATAAGCTATTTTATATTATTACTAACTATAAGTTACTAAAGTACTTTATAATAAAGCAGAAGCTAATAAAGCGCTAAAGCTGCTAAGTAGAGAAACTAGTAAAGTATAACTTCTATATTATTTATTACTTAGGTAAGAAAGTAAGTATCTTAGATACACTATTATATAGAGAATAAGATACACTAGTAAGTTAGGATAATAAATAGAAGTATAGCTGTATTATCTAAGTTATATTAGAATGCTCTATACTAGCCCTACTATTACATACTAACTATATACTAGGGGCTTAACGCTTATAATAGGGACTACCCCTAGTGCTAAAGACCTATATATTAGAAGATAACTCCCTATAATAGATATAGAAGATAATATAAGATATAAATATAGACCTTTAGTGTATTTATAACGCTATTATAAACAGCTTATATACACTCCCTATTAAAGTTAAGGTATATATCTAGATTAGTAACTACACACTAGATGCAGCTAGGCGTCTTACCTAACGTAGCTATCTCTAGGTCCCTAAAAATAATAACCTAAACTCTTTATTAAATAAGTTATATATAAGGTTAATATAGTAAAGCTATAATTTAACCCTATTAGGCTACCTAAGCTGTAATAGTATACTTAAAATTATCTCTTAATACTTCTACTAGTTAGGCTAGGTATAGGCTATACACTATTTTATATATAACTATAACGTCTGCAGCTAAAGTAAAGTCTAGTAATATATAAAAAGAGGGTACCTATAGCCCCTTAAAATCCTAAAGCGCCTATAGAGTAACCTTTTAATAGACTTTATTATAGACTTACTGCCTTTAGGCGCTACTAAGGTGTATTTTCTCTAGGTAATCTCTCTTAGAGATAATAGCTTACCACGCTTTATCTCTATAATATAACGCTTATATAACTTATAACTATAACTATAAATATACTATAGTTATATACTAACTATAGTTATAATACAGTATTATTAATACTGTATACACTGTATACTAATAAAGCAGTAGAAACTAAAAGAAACTACTAGAAACCTCTCTAAGGCTTATACTTTAACCTAGATAAAATAACCTTTATACTAGGCCTATTTAGGCAAGAGGATACGCAATCTACACGTAATTAACTAGAGAATCACGTGGTAAGAGTTAGGACTTAACTCTAACCCTAGTGGAGCTAGAATAGGTATAAAAGGATAGGTTTCCTTCCTCTTAGACCTATTCCTACTCTTCCTTCTATAGACTAAGCTGCTTAAGCTAATAAATACTATAACTATTATTCCTCTTTATCTTATTCACTTATATACACCCCTATATACCTTAAATAATCTCTAACTAGCTAGGTAAAGTAATTACCTTTAAGGCTATAGACACTATAGAGGTAGAGGCCTATATAAAACGCTTCCTTAAATACTACTTCTGCTTCTATAGTATACCTAAAAGTATTATTAGTAATAAAAGTAGTAACTAAATAAGTAAGTTTTAGGAGTATTTCTATATGCTAGTAGGGGTTATATAGAAATTAAGTATAGCTTACTACTACTAAAGTAATAGAGCTACTAAGTAATTTAACTAAGAAATTTAAGCTATACTACATACCTATATTAGCTACCTCTAGGAGGACTAGACGTAATAGCTCCTAGTTATATAACCTATAATTAATAATTATATAGTATTAGGAATAAGGGTTAGCTTCTTCTTTCTTACCTATAAGTACTATATAAAGCTAGTTAAAGTATATAAGGATAAAGAACTAAAACTAAGGTTATATAAGAAGGCTATAGAAAAGCTTATATAGAGGATAATAGATATAATGTATATAGCGTAAGCTGCTATAGCTGCAGCTTAGTAGTATACTAAAGACGCTATAAATAAGCGTTATAGTATAGTAGAGAGGTTTAATATTAGTAATAAGGTTTAGCTAAACCTATATAATTACTACTCCCCTTAGCCTAACTATAAGCTTAATTAGCTTTATAGTAAGTATATAGTTATAAGGGTTATTAGCCCCCTTATTATCTAACTTAACGTAATAAGTAGTATCTATAATTATTTCTATATTAACCTCCTATAGAGGGCTATAACTAACCTCTTACTAAGGTAACAAACTATAAATATATAACCCCCTCTAATAATAGAAGATAGTAAGTAAGAATAGTATATTAAAGAAATTATTATAGCTAAGTAGAGGAAGTAAGAATGCAGTAAGTTATACTAAGCATTAGTATAGTAGGAGGGATTTACTAATACTACCTAGAAGCCTATAGATCTTATAAGTAATACTATAGTACTTAATACCTATAAAGTAAGATATAGCCTAATTAACGTTTATAATAGTAACCTAACTTATATATATATTAAGTAAAAGAAGTATAGAGGCAGAAGTAATATTATTTCTAAGCTGCAGCTTAACTCTCTTAACTAATAATAGGTAGTATAAAAGAAGCTTAGGGGGCCTATAGAGTGTAGCCCCTACTTAGAGCTCTAAGGAGTGCTTTTAGCTCTTACTAAGGGAAGGGGAGAGAGTAGTAGTAGTAATAGTAGTAGTAGTAGTAGCAGTAGTAGTATTAGTAGTATAGCTTAAATATACTATATTAATAAACTATAAGCAGTTAGTAAGTATAATAAATATATAAGGGTATATAAATATATAGAAGCTAGTATACTAGTAATACTTTTATAAGCTATAATAAGGCGCTCTACCTAGTTAGCTAAATAGCCTCTTAGGGGAGTAGCCTTACTAGGCGCTAGAATACTAACAGTAGGCGTAATAGTAAGTAGAGTAGCAGTAGAAGTAACCTAGCTAGGGTTAAATACAGCCTTAATAGAGGTAGTAGGGGTAGTAATAGTAATAGTAATAGAAGTAGCAGCAGTAAGGAATATAATAGATATACTACTAGTAGAACTAACATACTACTTTATCTTATATAAATATATAAAATAAAGCTTATCTTACTATATATAGATATAAGCCTAGTCCTAAGTAACTAAGTCTTTCTAAGCCTTAGTAGTAAGGTAGTAATATTAGTCTTATATACCTATTAGTAATAAAATAGTATAATTATAGTGCTAAACTTATAAGCTTCTAAAGCTAGCCTAAAGAGGCTAAAGTAATAACAGCAGTAGTAGTAACTATCTTTTAGTAGAGAGAGAGAGAGTTAATAAGGATCTAATATAAAGTTAGTGCTAACTACAGAAGAGTATCTTATAAGATAAAATATATAAAAGGAGGGTAGGTATAGCTACTATATATATAGTTAGTCTAATAACTACTAGTACTAAGCTTATTAGTATATAAGGCTATATTAGTATGCTTTATAAGCTAGTCAGTTTATATAAAATAAGGAACAGCCTAAAGGCTAATACGTTTTATATACTTATAATGCTTTATAAAGGTCTTAAGAAGTAAGAAATTATTTAATTTCTTATCCTAAGCATACTTAAAAAGCAGACTCTATATACTAGTTAGCTTTAAATATATAATTCTTATATAAGATAATATATAGCTAGGAGCTTAGTAGTAGTATTAGTAGTAGCAGCAGTAGTAGTAGTAGTAGTAGTAGTAGTAGAGGTAGTAGCAGCAGTATTAGTAGTAGTAGTAGTAGTATTATTAATAGAGGTAGGAGGTATATAAGCCTCTAGAGAGGGACTAAAAGTAGGAGGCTATTAGTAATATTAGAAATAAAACTAAATAGTTAATAAGTATATATATATAGGTATATATATATACACCTAGAAGGGTAAGACTTATAGCTATTATATAATCTATTTAACTATATAATAATTAGTATAAGCTATATATACTAATAGAGAAAATAAGAGCACTAATAAGTATAAATCTAACCTACTTTTTAATAATTATAAGGGCTAGAGAAAAAGAGAAGAAAAAAGAGAAGAAAATAACAGCCTATAAAATTATTATAATACTTACTTATAGCGCCTAAGCTATAGGTAGTATAGGGTTACAGCTTATAGGGCTATAGCCTATAAGGCACTAGCAGTAAGAGGTACTATAGACCTACTAAAATTCTTATAGGCGCCTATAGGTAGGTAAGAGGTATATATTATAGGCTACACTATAAAGGTATTATAGCTAGGCTTTACTTACTATAGACTTAAGTAAGCTGTATATAAAAGCTCTACATACTGTATAAGCGTATAGTGTATAATCTCTCTTTTTACTCCCTAGCTTAGATAACTAGTAATTAAGTTACTAATTACCTAAATAAGGCCTTACCTAGCCCTTTATACTAATTAGGCTAAAGGATAGGTTTCTAGTTATAGTTAGTAGTAAGTAAGAGTTATATAAGGTTATCTTTATTATTAACTTATCCTTATAATAGGTATTATATATAACCTACTAGTATATATTAGCTTCTATAATACTATATAACAGCTTTACTACCTCTATAATAGTCCCCTTTAGGTATTAGTTATAGATCTAGATTAGTAGGTAAGCTAAGATTATATAGTTAAGCTAAGATATTAATTAAGTATACGCCTAGGTAATATCCCTTAACTATAACTTAAAGCTATCTTAGGTTAATAGAGATAGCGTAATAGTAAGGATTAAGCGCTAGCTTAGTTACTATATTATAAGTAACTAAGTTAATATTACTATTTTTCTGTTATCTATATAACCTTATATTACTAATTAGGACTTCTTAAATAGCGCGCCTATAGCCTTATTCTTAATCTTATTAATAATATAAGACTTAAAAATGCAGCCTCTATACTTACCTTAATTATATAGGATAAAGTTAAACACTTCTTACTTAATTAAGGTATTAATTTCCTTTATATTAAATACCTTTAACAGTAGGCTAGAGTTAGTAATAATCCTTTTTACCTAGAGTTCCTTAGAGAGTATATAGTTAGCTACCTCTCTCTTAGTAAGGTAGATAGTAGAGATCTTATTATTAATAGTAACAGTAGGCCTAACATTCCCTCAGGTATCTTCTTTAATTACTAGAGTTATATTAGGAGCACTATTACTATTAGGCTTATAATAGTATAGCTTAACGTTAGTTAATTAGAAGGATTAAAGGCTATTAATATTAATAATATATTCTTTACCCTTTATATTAATTAGGCAGAAAGGGCTAGTCTAGCCCTTATTTTCTTACTATATATAGACCTCTAATCTAATAGCTAGTTTCTTAAGGCTAGAGGTATTTAGTATATTATGTATATTAAGAGTATTATTAACTTATCTTTTTATATAAATCTAAGTAATAGTAGTAGTAGCCTTATAAATAGCTTTAGTATATTAAATAATACTTAGTAATAGTAGTAAGTTATCTATTATCTAGGTGTAAGTGCTAAAAATAAGCAGTATAGGAATAAGGCTATCTAGGCTAGTAGTGTTATTAATACACTTAATAGCACTTTAGAGGGCTGCTTAGCGTAGGAGGTTAAGGCACTTATCTCTTATAATATTATAGGCTTAACGTATAGCTATATAGTATCTTTTAACCTTTCTAATACTATAATAAGCTTTAATAGGGATAATCTTAATGTTAATTACTATAGCCTTTACCTTATAGTAGAACTCTATAGATATAAAGTTCCTTCTAGTATTAGCTATAATCTAATTAGGTAGCCCCTAGTATATATTAATCTAATAGAGATATAGTGCTTCTTATACTACCTTAGCTAATATATCCTTTAGAAACCTAGTAGTATTAAAGGTAGTAGTAGTATTAATAATATAAAGAATAAGGTAGTTACCTTTAAGGTATATTACGTTAATAATAACTTTATAGTTAAAGGAATAGTCTTTAGTATCTTTAATAGTTAAGTAGAATTAGTAAAGGCTCTAACTATATAGTTAATAGTAATAGTAGTATTTTATTAACTACTAGATAGTATTAATATAGATATTATAACCTACCTTATAAAGAAGCTTATAAAGGCAGTAAATAGAGAGATAACTAAAGCGTTAATAAAGGCGTCTTAGCTTAGGCTTAGTTATATAATTTCTAGTAGTAATAACTTCCTTTAAGGACCTAAGAAGTATCTATAGGTAACTTTATTTCCTTATAATAGGTATAGTAACACCCCCTTACTAAAGGATGTTATTAATATTATTAAATTAGACCTTAAGGCAGTCTATATTATAAAAGTAAAGGAGAAAAAGGGTATTAATAGGTATAACATAAAAGTTAATAGGCCTAAAGGGGGTAGTAACTATAATCTTACTAGAAGACTTAATAGGCTGCCCTCTACTAAATTAGATAGATACCTTAATAGTTAGGTTAATTTTTACTAGCTAGGTATATTAAAAGGTAATAAGGTAGAGATATCCTGCTATTAAGTAGCTAGTAGCGCCTATATTAAGTATAATACCTTAGAAGACCTTAGATAAGTATTTATTAAGTAGAAAGGCTAAATTAGAGCTTATTAATAGCTTCTTTTCTTTAATTAGGTTATTACTTAAGGTAGGTATCTAAATATGCTGCTAAATGCTTAGGTTAGCCTTAGTTAAGTAATAAGTAAAGGACTAATTAGCTAACTAGCTAGTAATTACCTTTTTATTAAAGTTAGTCTTACTAAAGAAGGTAGTAGCTAGATAGAAAGACTTATTATTATTAACCTTATTAGGCTTATTCTTACTAATTATAATACCCTAAAGGTATTAAGTAAGATCTTTTTTTTTTTTATAGGAAGAGGAGTCTTATATTATTTACTATCTAAGTAGGAATAAGTAAGGTATTCCTTTACACTATACTACATACATAATGTAGTTAATCTATATAGATAGAGAGAAAAACCTACTATTCTTCTTTAGTAGAAAAACTACTCTATTTTATTAAACATTAGAAGGTTAGCTTGTTTTTACCTAACACATTATAGGAGTTATTACTAATACAAAGAGAATATAATACAAAGGGAGGTGTACTATTATTAGAGCCTTATTATGTATATAGGGCTTAGGGCTTTACTTTTGTAGGGCTCTAATAGCTAATTAGACTTCTATAAAAGTAGCTTCCTGCAGTTAGAATTAAACTAACTGTCTGCAGCATAAAGTGCATACAGACGCTACTAGACGCATACTACTACGTTACGTAGGTAAGTAAGATCTTTATTACTATCTTTATTAGTAAGGGAAGAATCTTTACCTTTATAGGCTATTAAAAAAGTATTATAAGCTACTTTACTAATCTTACCCTTTATTTACTTACTAGCCTTATATTTATTATAAGTATGCTTCCTCTTATTAGGGGTGTAGTTAGTTAAATAACACTTAGTTTACTTATAGATATAATACTTCTAATTAGTAAGTAAAGGCTAATTACCTTTTTACCTTTTACCTTTATATTAGTTATTCTTACTATTACTACAGTAGGTATAATTAGTAAAGTGCTACACTTAGCTCTAGCTAGGCTTATAATAGTAGCAGCTATAGTAATTATAATTATAAGTAATATACTACTATATAACGTTTACCTTATTTTTAGTACTTATAAATACTAACTAGAGCTAGTTAATAACGCTATTAAGGGTATTTAATAAGTTATAAAGGTAAAATTAAGCCTTAGATATACTGTAGTAGGTATTTAAGAGCTATAGCCTAAAGAAATTATTAGTCTAATATACTAAAGAAAGAGCCCTTTAGATAATATTAAGGCATAAGATTATTAGCTTAAGGATCTTACCTTTTGTTTTTCCTACTTCTACTACTTCTATCTATTAATATAAAATCTACTGTTACTTAGTGTAAAGGGCTAAGTAAGGCCTTATTTAGGTAATTAGTAACTTAATTACTAGTTATCTAAGCTAGGGAGTAAAAGAAGAGATTATACGCTATACGCTTATATAGTGCGTAAAGCTTTTATATATAGCTTACTTAAGTCTATAGTAGGTAAAGCCTATCTATAACACCTTTATAGTGTAGCTTATAATATATACCTCTTACCTACCTATAGGTGCCTATAAGAATTTTAGTAGGTCTATAGTACCTCTTACTGCTAATACCTTATAGGCTATAGCCCTATAGGCTATAGCTTTATACTGCCTGTAGCTTAGACGCTATAAGTAAGTATTATAATAATTTTATAGGCTGTTATTTTTTCTCTTTTTTTTCTTTTTTTCTTTAGCCTTTATAATTATTAAAAAGTAAGTTAGATTTATATCTATTAGTACTCCCTTTTCCTCTATTAGTATATATAGCTTATACTAATTATTATATAGTTAAATAGATTATATAATAGCTATAAGTCTTACCCTTCTAGGTGTATATATATATACCTATAAATATATACTTATTAACTATTTAGTTTTATTTTTAATATTACTAATAGCCTCCTACTTTTAGTCCCTCTCTAGAGGCTTATATACCTTCTACCTCTATTAATAATACTGCTACTACTGCTGCTAATACTGCTACTGCTGCCTCTACTACTACTACTACTACTGCTACTGCTGCTGCTACTACTAACGCTACTACTAAGCCTCTAGCTATATATTATCTTATATAAGAATTATATATTTAAAGCTAACTAATATATAAAGTCTACTTTTTAAGTATACTTAGAATAAGGAATTAGATAATTCTTTACTTCTTAAGACCCCTATAAAGCACTATAAGTATATAAAGCATACTAGCCTTTAGGCTATTTCCTATTTTATATATACTAACTAGCTTATAAAGTATACTAATATAGCTTTATATACTAATAAGCTTAGTGCTAGTAGTTATTATACTAACTATATATATAGTAGCTATACCTACCCTCTTTCTGTATGTTTTAGTTTATAAGATACTCTTTTATAGTTAGTACTAACCTTATATTAGATTCTTATTAACTTTCTCTCTCTCTACTAGAAGATAGTTACTACTGCTACTATTATTACTATAGCCCCTCTAGGCTAGCTTTAGAAGCTTATAAGTTTAGCACTATAATTATACTATTTTATTACTAATAGGTATATAAAACTAATATTACTACCTTACTACTAAGGCTTAGAAAGACTTAGTTACTTAAGACTAGGCTTATATCTATATATAGTAAAATAAGCTTTATTTTATATATTTATATAAGATAAAGTAGTATACTAGTTCTACTAGTAGTATATTTATTATATTCCTTACTGCTACTACTTTTACTACTACTACTGCTACTACCCCTACTACACCTATTAAGGCTATATTTAACCTTAGCTAGGTTACTTCTACTACTACTCTACTTACTATTGCACCTACTATTAGTATTATAATACCTAGTAGAACTACTAGAGTATTAACAAAAAACTATAACTATAACTATAACTACATACTATAACTACAAACTACACCCTATAGTTTAGACTAAACTATAACTACAGTAGTTATAGTTTAGACTAAACTATAACTACAGTGGTTGTAGTTTAGACTAAACTATAACTACAGTAGTTGTAGTTATAGTTGTAGTATAGGTAAGAGAGATGTAGTCTAAACTATAACTACACTACAGTAGTTGTAGTTTACTACAGTAGTAAACTATAACTACACTACAGTAGTTATAGTTTACTACAGTAGTAAACTACAACTACAGTAGAAAAATAATAATATAGAATTTCTATAGTTAATTAGTATATTATAGTATACTAAATACTATATTATAGTATAGTAAATACTATATTATAGTATACTAAATACTATATTAAATATAATATATATTAGACTAAGATATTTACCTAAATACTATATTATAAGTAAGTATTAGTATTACTAAGTAATAATTAATTAATTAGTAATATATAGTATATACTATATAGTATATAGTATATAGTATATACTTAGTTATAGACTATAGTTATTAGTTAGAGTTACTATTTACTAGTAAGAAAAACTATAATTAGTATTAATTACTACTTTAGTACTTACTACTAGTACTTAGGTAGTAGGAATATAAATAATAATTATAATATAGTCTTTTTTTGTTTTATAAGAGGTAAGTAAGATAATAAAGAATAATTAGGTAGTAAAAGAAATAGTAAATAGGTTTATATAAAAAGTACTAAGTAGTAAGTACTAAGAGTAAGTACTAAGTAGTAGTATACTAGTAACTTACTTACTTAATATTAGTAATTACTAATTACTAATTAGTATAAAGTAAATACTTAACGTTAGAAATCTATAGTTAAGATATAAGCTATATTATATAACTAATATATATTAAGTACTCTAAAGTAGAAACATAAGTATAAATAGTAAATACTTAACTACTATATATTAAGTAGTAACTACTAAAGTAGTAAGTACCTAAGAGTAGAAATATAAGCATATTAGTAAGTACTAAATACTAAGTAACTAATATACTTTTAAGTTTTAGTTCCTTAGAAGTTAGAGTAAATATAAAAGTATTTTTTTTTATAGTAATAGGAGTCTTATATTATTTACTATCTAGGTAGGAACTAGTAAGGTATTCCCTTACACTATTCTATATATATAGTACTTATTAATCTATATAGGTAGAGAGAAAAACCTCCTATAATTTATATAGAAGGAAAACTACTCTATCTTATTAAACATTAGAAGGTTAGCTTATTTTTACCTAATATAATATAGGATTATTATAAAGGGAAAACATAATATATAGGTGTAGTGCACTGTTATTAGAGCCCTATTATGTATGTAGGGCTTAGGGCTTTACTTTTATAGGGCTTTAGTAGCTAATTAGACTTCTGTAAAAGTAGCTTCCTGCAGTTAGAATTAAACTAACTGTCTGTATGTAGAGCGTATAGATGCTGCTAGACGTATGCTACTGCGTCACGTAGGTAGATATAAAAGTATAAAGTAAATATTTTATTTCTAGTATATATATATATAAATACTTTATAGTGTAGTACTCCTATAAAACTAAATAGTAAATAGTAAATACTTATACCTATAAAATACTTTACTTACTATATACTATATAATTAAGGTAAATAGGGGTGTATATAAGTATTAAGTAAAGAAGGTGTAGAAGGATAATAGTTATATTATTAGTTAACTTAGACTACTTTATTCTATATACAGTATAAATAGTATTATTAATACTATATTATTACTATTTTTAGTATATAACTATAGTATATTAACTTTAACTACTTAATTATATATACAGTGTATATAGTATTATTAATACTGTATTATAACTATAGTTAGTATATATAATATAACTATAGTATTTTAACTTTAACTGCTTAATTATATATATAGTGTATATAGTATTATTAATACTGTATTATAACTATAGTTAGTATATAACTATAGTATATTTATAGTTATAGTTATAGGTTATATAAGCGTTATCTTATAGAGATAAAGCGTAGTAGTCTATTATCTCTAAGACTATATATATACTTAATTACTTATTAAGTAGTATATATAATTATAAGCTAAAAGCTATATATTAATTATAAGTAGAAAGTCTTTAAAGTTAAAAGCTATATAACCATGCTTATATATTAAAAAGTATATATACTTTATGTATAGGTAATTAGGTACTTAATCTATAGTGTAATTTTAAATTTACCTCTACTTATCTAAGTATCTATACTTAGGTAGTACTTTAACTTAAATAAACTTACTACTTATATAATAAGTAGTATATATAAAGTAAAAAGTAATTAGTAGGAAGAAATCTATAAGAATATAATATAATAGTATAAGCTTTTAAAGTATAACTTATAGACTTTACTAAGTAAGTTAAGTTAGGAATTTCTAACTAATCTACTTTAAATTTTCTCTTTATATATACTTATTACTTATAGTCTTATAGATAATTAGATAATAGATATAACCTTTATAGCTAAATATATTACTATTCTAATTAGAATTTTATTATCTTTCTAGTTATATTACTCTTTATTACATTATAAATATTAAAACCTATATTTTACTAAAGAGTATAATAATTTTGAAGTAAGTAATATATTTAGTTATTTATAACCTAATTATATAAGTTAAACTAATACTAATACTAATTTCTTATTTTTATAGAATAAGACTATTAGATATATAGAGATAGCTATTAATACTATAGATAGTTTTTATAGCTAGGACTAAGAGAATAAAAATAAAGATATAGTAAGTAAAAGTATTATTAAAGAAGTTAAGAATTATAATATTAGTATAGTCTTTTTAGATAATTACTAATTTACTACTTAAAAGTAAAGAATCTTAGTAATAGTAAGTACTTAACTACTTATACTATAATAATATCTAAAATAAATACTAAATAGTAAATACTAGATTACTAGTAGTATAGTATAATAGATTCATAGTATAGTATATAACTAATAAAACCTATTTAAAGAAAATATCCTCTTATAAATTAATATCCTCCTCCTCTTGTAAATCCTCCTCTTTACTACTATTTTTATCTAAAAAACTAGGTAACTCTTTTGTGATAGGCTAGTATTACCTTACAACAGGCGTATAGTAACTTAATACAATTTATCTAAGCTAAGGAGAGAAAGTAGAAAGTGTAAATAATGTATAGTTTGCGTAGGTATTTATCTTATGCGTGTTATATATATGTACCCCTCTAGCTGGTTATAAGTAATAGTAGGTTGTAGTAGGCACTAGCCTAGCTATACTTATTATAGCGTAGCCTGTAATATATACTCCCCTCCTACGCTATAGGGCTCTACTAGCCCTTAATAGTTATATGCTGTAATTTAAGAAACAGCCTACTAAATATTCTTATAGGCTAGTAGGCTTATTGTTTTTCTCCCTTTTTCCTTACTAGTTCTTTTATTAATATTATAAGTATTTATCCTATATGTAGCTACGCTTTCCTTTTGTTTTTGTTAGTCTTTTACTAATTGCTAGTTATCTATTATAGGAATTAGATAATTTATAATAGCTATAAGTAAATTAATTCCTATATAGGCCTGTATGTATGTATGCAAACTGCTAATTAGTTACTAACTTATAAGACAGCCCCCTATAATCCCTAGCTACTCCCTGTCCCCTAAGGATAATAAGGCCCTTAACCTTATTACTCCCCTAGGCCTTAAGCCCTAGTTACCTACCCCTACTGTAAGTTACCTTTTTAGTAAGCGTATTATATAATTTAACTAACCTAGCTAGGATAATAATAATAATAATAAGGCTAATAAGGCTAACTGTAACTCTCTTGTTGTAAAGAGACGTTATACTAACGCCTCTACCCCTACTGCTACCCTTACTGCTGCCCCTACCTATATGCTAACTATCCTTTATATACACCCTTACTTCTTATATGCTTACTGCCTTATATATAACCCTACTGCTATGCAATACGTAGAGAATATTAGCGCCTATAGGTATTATTATCTTCTCTATATGTAGTCTAACTGTAGCTGCTAACCTATATGTCTTTTGCTATTTATATAAATCTTACGCCTTACTAATATAACTTAGATCCCTAAGGCCTCCCTAGGCCTCTATAAGGTAATATCTCTTACTGCCTGCGCTACTGCCTTAACTACCCCTAGCTCTATAGAGCGCACCTCCTTCTAGCTAGCTATTAAGGCCTAAGAGGTTGTAACTAACTTAGAGTAGGAGGCGTAGAAGAGCGCTAAGAAGACGTGTAGAAAGCATACCTGCAGCGTATCTAATAATATACCTTTTGTGTCTACTACGTCTACTTCCCCCTTCTTAGCCTTTACTGCTGCTGTAGCTGCTGCCTAGGCTGCTACTACTACTGCTAATAATATATATAGTAAGGTTACTCCCTACCTAGGTAGTCTTATAGCTGCTTAGGGTAAGCACCTTATTATTATAGTTAAGAAGATCTTAGTCTCTCTTAAGAAAGTAAGTACTAGTCTTATACTCTCTCTTATGTAACTTTTATGCTAACTTTATGTTCTTAGTTTGTTAACTTTATTACTACTAACTTTAGTTACAGCCTCTCCTTTAAGTTAGGAGACTCCTAGTAGGGGAGTCTCCTACGCGCTCTAAGCATACTTATTTTATATAGCCCTACTGCTTACCCTATAGGGCTTAGTTATTCTTTATAGGCTGCAGCCTTTTAATAGAGATTTATTACTTATCTGCTTATTATATATTCTTATCTTCCTTTATATATATATATTACTTTTATTATAGACGTTAATAAGTCTATACTTCTCTTTAAAGGAGTTTAGGGCTATAGTGTCTTTAATTAATTTAATAGGTTCCTATATGGCTTTAGTAAAGCCCTCCTAGCGTATTAACGCCTAGCGTGTTTTTACCTTTCCTCTGCTGCGCTATTATATGCTAATTATTTTAGTAATATGCTATTCCTCCTTACTGTCTTCTATTAAAGGGGGAGGTTATATATTATAGGCTTTCTAGCCTAGTAAAGGGTTACTCCTAGTGTAGCATAATAGGTCTATATAAAATTAGTTATAGATATTACTAGGTATGTTAAGTTTAACTATAAGGGGGCTAATTACTTTAGTAACTTAGTAATAGTAGTGTAGCTAATTAAGCTTATAATTTAGTTACAGAGAGTAGTAGTTATATATTAATAACTATATATTATTACCTACTTTAAACCTTTTAGCTACGCTTTGCTGCTTATTAGCTAATTCTTTAGTTTGTTACTAGGCTGTAGCTGTTACTGCTTATACTATTAAAGTTACTTTAGTTATCTATTATATAAGTCTTTTAGTAACCTTTTTATATATGTCTATTATCTTTAGCATGCTCTCTTTAACTGCAATAGGGTCTATATAGTAACTATATTCTATAAAGAAGGGGCTTAACTTAGTTACTAATATAGTGTAGTTATTAATTGCTAGTTATGTAACTAGTGTCTAATATGCCTAATCCTCTTAGAGGTAACTTATGTAGGTATATAATATTACTTAAATCTCTTAGTTAAAGCGCTTAGTAGCCTTATTACTCTATAGGTAGTATAATATACTTAGTCTTTACTTAATACTAGTAAGTATATAAAACTTACGTTAGAACTTACTTATCTAGTTGCTTCCTCTATTACTAATAATACTCTTTAGTATGCTGTAGAAGTAATAATAGTAACTTAGGAATCTTTTAGTATACACCTCTATATCTATTATTACTATTAGCTTAAGTGTTACTAACTTTCCTAGGCGGTCTATAATAACCTATATATTAGTAGTGTAGTTTAGGCTAGATAGTAGGAGGTTTGTAATAAAATCTATTAAGAGGTTACTTTTTAAGCGCTTAGGTATACTTAGTAATTATAAAAAGCCCTTCTTTATGTTACGTTAGATCTTACTGCTCCTATATACGTTATAGTTACAGACAAAATGCTACACTATTTGTAACTAACCTAGCTAGTAAAACCTCTATAAAAGTATCTCTAAGGTGCTGTTTCTACTTAGGTGCCTAGTTACAGTTAAATTATAGCTCTGTTATACTAACTAGGTGTGTAGGCTATTAGAGGGGGAATTAGGGTTATTATTACTTAGCACCTATATCCTCCCCCTTTAGGTAAGTTGCTTTATATTGTTAAGGTAGCAGTCTGTAATCTAAACCTGTAACTAGAGGTCTAGTAGAAGTAAGTAGTCCTCTTACTAGATAGCTGTATACACTGCTTAGAAGATAGTGTTACTATCCTATGTTGTAACCTATAAAGCTTATAATTCTTTGTCCTTAAATACCTCTATATGTGGCGCTAGAGGTGCTTCTGTTACGTAGTAGGCTATTACTAGCTGCGCTTTATCTAGGATTATTTAGATAATATGTCCCTACTAGCAGTTATTATCCTATATAAGGGGGGTATTCTGCTTACGCTAGGAGAGCATATTAGGAATACTTATATCCTTACTAGGCTAGTATATAATATAGAAGTTATATTTAGTAAGTGTCTTAGCCTAATAGCTTTAGCGCTTTATTAACTTCTGCTTTTTTATAAAGTACTTAAGGGACTTATAGTTAACTATTACTTTAAAGGGCTTCTTTAAGCTGTATAGCTCTGCTCTCTACGCTTAAAGGTAATCTAGTATAGCTAATAGCTCCTTATTGTAGATAGGGTAGTTATACTACACTAGCGTAAGTTTTTGTAAGTAAAAAGTAATAGGTTAGTGCTTACTCTTGTTGTTTGCTTATATTAAGGCGCCCCCTAGTGTAAACCTAAAGCAGTTAGTCTCTATAAACGTTAGGGCGTTTAGGTTAAAGTTTTATAGTAATAAAGCTATTATAAAGTAGTTCTTTAGCTTCTTAAATGCTATAGCGCACTCTGCAGACTATATAAACAATACGCCCTTCTTAGTAAGGTAAGTTATTAGCTTAACTACCTTAGTGTAGTTAGGTATAAACATCTAGTAATAGTTAGTAAAACCTAGGAAGCTTCTTACGCCCTTAACAGACTAAGGCGCTAACTATTTGCAAATAGTATACACCTTTTCTAGGTCTGCTAAGATACCTTTCCTAGCTTCTAAAATAAAGCTAATATACTTTACCTTCTTTATGCTAAAGTTACTCTTCCCTACGTCTAGGCTAAGCCCTACTGCATAAAGCTTCTTAAGGACCTAGTAGACCTTCTGTTTGTAGTCCTCTTTTGTCTTATTAGAATAAATAAGGATACTATTAAGGTATGTAGTAATAAAGTTATTAAGAAACTTCTAGAGTAAGCTGTTTATAAAGTGCTATTAGTTTGTAGGTGTGTTTATTAGCCTAAAGGGGTAGACTAACTACTTAAAAAGCCTATATTACATATAAAAGGCAGTCTTATACTTATTACTATTTGCAATTTACATCTTATAGAAGGCTACTACTATATCTACTTTAGTATACTACTTAGCTAATTCTATATAATAGAGAGTCTTAGAGATAAGTAGTAGGGGATAACAGTCCTTCTTTATAATTACGTTTAGCGCTTAGTAATTATAGTAAAAGCGTAACCTGCTGCCTAGTTTGTATATAAAAAGCACTAACGCCCCTACTGCAGAGCTGCTTACTTAGATAAAGCCCTTATTAAGGAGGTTCTTTAGGGTCTTTTTTAGGACTAATAATTCCTCTCTTAATATACTGTAAAGGGGGCCTTACAGTAGGGTTACTTCTAGTTCTAAGTCTATGTAGTAGTTACAGCTAGGTTAGCGTAGGGGCACTTTTATTAAGGTGTTAAGGTTAAATAAGTTACTATATTTATTATGTACCTATTATAGTAGTGCTATAACTTTAGCAGCTTGTTTTGCTCTTTTGTCTGACTTTAGCTGTAAGGCTTTCTCTATATTAGTAAGGCTAACTACTATAATCTAGGAGAACGCCTATAAGTCCTTACTTATCTTTCTTATAGATAGGTTGTAGTAGGTAGTGTAGTCCTTACGTGCAGCCCTATAACAGATAGCTATAAAGGCAGGCGCTCTAATTACTTATATAGCTCTAATTTTACGTACTATTACAGACTCTTATTAGCTAACTAGGCGTAGTGTAAGGTCTGCTTACCTATAGTATATAGTGCGCTTTATAGCATTATAAACAGCATAGTTATATTCTATCTAAGGTTTCCCTAGGAATATGTTAATATTAAGGCTGTATATAACGTATACATATATATGCTAGTAATATCTATAGAGTTTAAGGTTAAATATAACTACTCCCTCTGCTATTATACTAGCTAATTTATTAGTAAACCCTTTTAGGGGGATTTTCTGTTAAGAGATATATAGAAAGCGCTAAGCGTATATAAAGTTATAGTTTACTATTACGTAAGTGTTATAACTAGTATTAGTAAGGGCTTAAGTAGGGGATCCTTTATTAATGTAAGTATCTAATAGTGTAGCTAGTCTAATTATTCTCCTCCTGCATTAAAACTCCTCCTATCTTACGCGCTCCTTACTTATTAGCTCTAAAGCCTAATTTTACTTTAGAGCTACTCTTTTTCTAACTTCTCTCTACTTTTAGCTATACTATAAGCGTTATTACTTTTTTTAAGCTTCTTAACCTTAGTAGTTACTTTAGCTACGTAGGTAGGCCTACTTTTCTTCTTCTTAACGTTAGGGTAATTATAAGCTAGGTGTCTAATCTTTTAGTAGGTATAGCACTAATATGTTTTAATATATGCTTTCTGCGCCTTAGGGTGTTCTTTTTCTTTAGCTTTACTAGCTATATATACTATTATCCTTTCTATTATTTATATGTCTCTATTAGCGTCCTTTAGCGCTTAGGGTAGTAGGTACTAGTAAGCAGGCTGTATACTGCTAGCTAGGTTCTTAACCTTTTAGGCTACTTTACTTACTTATTATATATAGGTGTAGAAGGTAGAGGAAAGTAAGATGCTTACTAGCGCGCTTTAGATGTAGAGGGGAAGAACGTTTAAGAGGAGTGTAATTTACACTTTACTTAGCTATAGGTAGCCTCCTGCTTTAGCTAATACTTATTTAAACTTTAGAAGAAAGGCAGTAAAGGATTTATACTCCTTTATTTTAATGCTTATTAAGGAGGTAGATATATAGGTCTTTACGTTTAGGTTGCTATATATACACTTTAGGTACTTTAAGAACTCTTTAGGGTTATAATTTACTTAGGCTCCCCCTATTTTGTAGTAGGTTAATACTGTTCTCTAAGGCGCTATATCTAAGCAGGAGTTAATAAAGTACTAAGCCTCTTACTTTATTATAAAGAACGCTTTATTAATATGTAACTTATTATGTATCTAGCGCGACTATATAGGGAAGTTCTAGCGCTAGCTAGAGAACTTTAGGGGGTTTAGTATTAGTTTCTAAATAATTTAGGGGTAGTTCTTAGCTAGCGTAGGCGTAGCTACTGCAGTAGTTACTATAGGCGTAGTATCTACTACTTCTAGGGACTTTTTATTATATAATTTAATTATAGGGCTTACACCTTAGGGGTTAGCGTTCCTTACTTTAAGCTCTCTTATTTTTTATATTATCTCTACTATTACTTACTTTAAGGCTGTAACTTTAGCTTTTACCTCTACTAATAGAGAACCTTTATAGCTTATTATTATTTTGTTATCTTATTATATACCTATTGCGTAGTATAATTAGTAGGGTATTTATTATTATTTTAAGAGCTTAGATATATAATAGGCTAGTATTACCGTACGATAGGCGTATAGTAACTTAATATAATTTATCTAAGCTAAGGAGAGAAAGTAGAAAGTGTAAATAATGTATGGTTTGCGTAGGTATTTATCTTATGCGTATTATGCGTGTGCGCCCCTCTAGCTAGTTATAAGCAATAGTAGGTTATAGTAAGCACTAGCCTAGCTACACTTATTGTGGCGTAGCCTGTAATATCTTTATAGTCTACCTTATATAACTTAGGGTATAATTTAGGGCCTATACCTCTATTAACTATAGGGTCTAGACTCCAGCCCTTTAGTAATAATAGTTGTTTTCTAGTTTTATTTTTTAAGCTTATTCTTCTTTTTGTAATAATATTACTAGACTAGTTAAAAGTACCCTCTATAGCTGCAGAGATTAGTAGTATAGCTAAATATCTTCTAGCTAATATAGTTAAAATAGGGTATTTAAACTCATTAGCAGCCTACTAGTCTAAGGGATTAACCTATTAATATTATCTTATTAGTATACTATACTTAATATTATATTAAATAGTTAATAAGTTTAGTATAGTATTAATATAAATACTTTATACTATAAATAACCTATTAAATAAAGGATTAAGACTTACTTTATTATCTTCTATAGGGTACTTAAAATAGTATCAAAGTTCGTTTTATTATAATTTCTTTATTTCCTCCTTTTGTTTAATAGGAAAATAACCTTATAAGACTAATTCTCTAACTATAGGCCTAGGGTTATTATAAGGTTTAACAGCAAGAGGAGTCTTATATTATTTACTATCTAAGTAGGAATTAGTAAGGTCTTCCTTTACACTATACTATATACATAATATAGTTAATCTATATATAGAGAGAAAAACCTCCTATAATTTATGTAGGAGGAAAACTACCCTATTATTAAACATTAGAAGGTTAGCTTATTTTTACCTAACACTATACAGAATATAACACTTTATAAAAGAAATATAATACATAGGGAGGGGATACACTGTTATTAGAGCCCTATTATGCATATAGGGCCTAGGGCTCTACTTCTGTAGGGCTCTAGTGGCTAATTAGACTTCTGCAAAAGTAGTATTCCTGCAGTTAGAATTAAACTAACTGTCTGCGCGTATAAAGTGCGCACAGACGCTGCTAGACGTATACTACTACGTTATGTAGGTATTATAAGGTTTATTATTATCTTTTTCCTTATTTAAAGTAATAGAAAAGTTAGTATATTATATATTAGCTTACTCTTTACCCTTATTAGAGGTAGTATTATTATCTAAATTAGAATTAGACTCCTAATAAAGCTGTATATAAGTATTATTAGAAGCTAAGTAATACTTATTATAGTCCTTATTATTATTATTAAGGTCTATAATAACTTTTTCTTTTAACCTAGAATAAAGGATTAGTAAATATTAAAGTAGAAATAATAAAATATTATCTAGTAAAACTACTATATAGGTTATAGATAATAGTCTATAATATATAATATTACTTACGTTTTATTTTCTAAGCGAAGATCCTTATAAACCTGTCTTCTTACACCTTTACTAATAAAAGAAGTAATAATTTTATTATTTAATAGCGTACTATAATTAAATTAAGAGTCTAAAATAAAACTAAATAAAAAGGGCTTATATATACTATAATTAGTAATAGTTATAAGGCCTAGATAGTATTTTTTAAGTTTTGTTAAGCCTTAATTAATTACTGTAATAAACTTAGAAGCAAAAGGATAAAGTTGTTTATTAGTCTATTAATAACTTAGTAATAATATAATACTATAATATATAATATATAGTATACTATTCTTCTTATATTATATATCTTATTCTTAGTCTTACCTCTTCTATAACTTATTTATGATTAGTAATATATGACTATAAATAATCGTCTAGCTAAGTATAAATAGTATTAAGTATTATTAAAACAGTACTATTAGTTATATATATTTAGCCTTATAGGTAATTAGTAGGTATAAAAGAAACCTCTAATATATCTCTTAAATTCTTAAGTTAAAACTATATATCTAGCGTAGGATAAATAGCTTTAAAAGCTTTATTTTTTTTTTTATAAGAGGAGTCTTATATTATTCACTATCTAAGTAGGAATAAGTAAGGTATTCCTTTACACTATACTATATACATAATATAGTTAATCTATATATAGAGAGAAAAACCTCCTATAATTTATATAGGAGGAAAACTACTCTATTATTAAACATTAAAAGGTTAGCTTGTTTTTACCTATCTTAGTATAGAGGTATTTCTATATAAAGGAAACATAATACGTTAGGAGGTGTACTATTATTAGAGCCCTATTATGCATATAAGGCTTAAAGCCCTACTTTAGTAGGGCTCTAGTAGCTAATTAGACTTCTATAAAAGTAGCTTCCTGCAGTTAGAATTAAACTAACTGTCTATATGCATAAAGTGCATACAGACGCTGCTAGATATATACTACTGCATTATATAGGTTTAAAAGCTTTAATAGTTATATTTCTAAAAAGGTAATTTAAAGGTTCCTTTAATATAATAGCGTTATTTATTATATAGAACATAGAATTCTATCTTATATTATTACCTATTTATTATAATATTATTAGTATTAATAATTAATTATAGTTAACTAATTTAATTAACTAATAATAATATAATATTAATAGTTTACTTATATAGAGAAATCTTAGTTTTAAGTATATTAGTAAGTATATAACTATTTTGTTTACTAATCTTAAGTGCTACTTTAAATTCTTACTGTATAATAGTATTATTTCTTAAGAATATAATAACCTTTTTAAGAGAATCTATACTACTAAGAAATTATTAATATATTAGTAGATTACTAAATATAAAATAGTATAATAAGATATAGTATAGTCTAAGATATTATAGTATTTAAGAACGCTAATTAAACTAGCGTAGAACTAATTAGATCCTGCAGTTAAGATTAGTTACATAATGCAAAAAAAAATAATAACAGCAGTTAGCCTAATATAAGCACTATACCCTATTCTTATACTGTTAACTTAGTAAGGTAGCTTATTTAAGAGTATATAGTACTATAGGGGTTAGTATAGTCTTAATGCTAGATTAACTTACTAGAGATAGCTTTGCTCTTAAGGTCTATACTACTAAGGTCTGTAGTAAGAACTCTTAACTATAGAGGTATTTAACCTTAAGAGGTAGGCTTATTAGGTATATATAGTTAGCTAGAATAGAATCTAGGATTCTCCTATTAACTATACCTATAACCTACTAAACCTA